>SDVV010025253.1:0-12453 GCA_016164225.1 Gammarus roeselii | reverse complement strand
AACATGATTCACTAATTTTCGTCGATCTAATCCTTCACAAATCATACATAGTCACTAATTATAGCCAAATCTAATTTCCTTCACAAATAATATACCTTCATAAATAACATAAATCCTAAATCCTTCACAAAATAACATACATAGAGTCATTAATATATATCTACAGTATCAGAGAAGTACAGCCGTTCTCGCACAGTCGTTCTCGCACACCATACAGTATATCCAGGGCCGTCTCGCACACATATTCTGGCTGGGCCGTTTCGCACCACCTATCTCCAGGGCCGTCTCGCACCACCTATCTCCAGGGCCGTCTCGCACCACCTATCTCCAGGGCCGTCTCGCACCACCTATCTCCAGGGCCGTCTCGCACCACTTTACTCTTCTCATAGTTCACAAATAGTAATATTTAGAAAAATATCCGGATATTTAACGGAAATTGCATGCACTGCGACTTTCGATTCCTAATTTTCGAATGGTTTCAATAGTATTTAATTGCTGTTTATGAAACGGGGTCGTTCACATAGAAATATTTTCTCTGATGACATGACTAAATCTACCGACCCAGGAAAGTGTCGTAGGTCAATATTCTTTGCCTGTGCATATAAATCACATTAGTAAGGTCTCCTCCGGACTGAACGTAGACTATTTTTCTTACCGCACAACTTTGTCTGCATTTTGGTCTGCCATGAATATTTTCCCTACGAATTCATTAAACTCCAACTAACGGAGATTGATCGTTGACATTCTGTAACATAATGGGTCATAGTACGGCTAATGTCCTGTAAATCATTGCTTCTGATAGAATTAAGATAAATAATGATGACGCAGAATTCGCTCAACCCCTTTTATTTTACATTTCAAACTATGGCTTAAGATTTTTCCGCGGATAAAATCCACTTATTTTACGAGCAGATTCTCCGTTACTTCACAATTTATATAAAAAATGTAGGGCATAATTAGATTTCACCGGTTTCAGCCATTTCCTAGGGTCTTGTTGAGAACGTTATTTTATTGGTTTTGTATAGACAAAATCGGCATCAACGTATATTCATGCGTCGCCCATTAGTGCTATTCTTTTTCGGCAAATGATTTTCAGAAAATTAGTGTAAAGACGTTTCCTACCTACAGTACTTGAAACGGGAGAATCGGTTAACAATAATTAATTCCCAAAATAAAGTATTTGGGGACAAATTATTGTTCGTGCAGTTCGTGAGTGTAGCTATACAGTTTGCGAAACAATACATAATAGTATTTTGTTGTTGCCGTGTCCGATTCTGCGCGAGCCCCTTCGTTCGACTCAGAATACTAAAAGTAGTTATGCCTTTGCTCTTTCTAATGCTTATTTTGTATCATGTATAGCCAGACACATCCTGAATTACAATGAATGAACATGTTATGAGCAAGAGGCTGAACAACCTCCGATTTTTGAAATTCTCTTGCATATCTGGGTGAAAGTGGATTGAGTGGATGGTTGAATCGTTTACTGCGAATGTGTTAATTCGTCATGAGGGATGCTGGGAGCTGCCGTTGTCAGTATCGGTACGCGTTTGCGACCGCGGAGTGCGAATACAGATTTTCTTGAGCCGCGCTCTCAGCTAGCTAGCTAATCATGATAGATTCCAACTTAAACTTAGAACAAAATAAGCACAAACAGATGAGTCAACTGCATTTATACGAAAAAAAGTTGATAAAAACAAAGTTAAGACCTAGAATGCTCGGACATATTTTCATTGGGAAACAGCAGTTTCACCAATATTAAGCCCTATTGTTCCTCTTGTGCGGGCGAGGTGCATGATTCGCGATACACTATTGCGGCCAACAACAACCTCATGAGAGCGACGGAGATTCGACAGAATTGCATTCGTTTAACATAGATAATACGTTGCGTGGATTCATCAGCGAGAGATGTTAAAAGTACATTGTTTTCTAAAGACAATTGATTCTCGCATGCATCTCTTTCCATATCATGTTCGAAAACTAGGACATAATAGAAAGGCATTTATTTCAGCAGAATATATTGTCTCTGCTTGAAACTTTTTCGAATCTTACATTACAGTTTGAACATTTGAAAATGTTGAATTGATTGAGAAGCAAAATAATTCGACCTTCTTGCAAATTAATCGGCCTTTTGTTCTGCAATGTTCAGAGTAGCCGACTTCACAGTGGTGACTGCAGTAAATTTGAGGCGTCGCGAGCGCAGTTTGACAATAAGGGCATCGTGGCGGTATTGCCATCATTATTTGATAGTCATGCAGAATGACTGACACGAAACTTTTATGAACAACTCAATATACTAATGATTGGATGAATCGTCGAACATGTACCTAATTCAAAAATCTATGTATCTATTACGACTTTTATATTTTTTTTGAACGCACTATTTAATTGATAAGTTGAATTGTCATATGATGGAAGTTGGCACCCTAAAATAAATTGATGTGAAGCATAACACAACACAGTACCTCCTTGATGGAAACCCTGTAAAGGCTGGTGAGAGTCGCTGCTCGTCAAGACAGGAGCTGTGCCTATAAGACTACCCTTTCAAAAATATTTCTGTGGATTGTACTATCGGTTATAAAGATAGAGACCTTATTTTTAGGTTTTCGATTTATTTAAACTTCATTCGCATCAAATTGTCGGTAGTTAGGTAAGTTTGTATGGTTGTATGTTCACAGTCAAACGTCTAGAGGAATTGCAAATGTGTAAATACCTACTATAAAACGTACAATTTCGGAGCAGAGATGCCGTAAAATAAAAATAAGGTCTCGATCTTTGTAACCGATAGCACATCTTTGGCGATAATTATATCCTTGAATAAACAATGACTCATTAAAAATCGAAAATGATTTGCTTTATAAGAAATAAAAATATATATGCAACCATTATTCTAACAATGTCAAAATCGTATATTTAATTAGCAGACAATTACTTGCCATAAGCAATTTCAATAGCCAGGGGTATATTTTTGCCTAAAAAGCATAACCAAAATGAAGTTGTGAACTGTCAAACTAATTCCGATAAATGTAATTTTAACTTTACGAACGATCAAACATTGATGCAGCTTTGGCAAATTAAAATTAAACTATCTCAGGCAATTAACATCAATCTATGTTAAAGTATTTGGAAAGTATCGTTTCAATCCGTACTTTCAATTGTTCGAGCCAATGCCCTGCTCGTAAAGGTGTTCAATGTGTGTTGCATAACATGTACTATCGGTTACAAAGACAGAGACATTATTTTTAATTTAGCGTTATACTCAAACTTCATTTATATCAAATTGTGTGTAGTTAGGTAAGTTTTTATGATTGTAGACGTCTAGAGGAAATGGAAACGTGTAAATCCATACCATAAAACATATCTCGATGCAGGTGTCGCGCCCGGGCTATCTATTGATGGAAAATATGGGATGCACAAAAAGTTAGAACAGAGGCGACCCATTCAAAATCCCCCATCCATGTTACCACCATCAACTATCGTCGTTGATAAGACGCATGGGTTTTGCAGCCTTTACCCACATGGGTCAATCGCCCTGTTCGTGTAGACGCAACAGAGAGTCGAGCTATCCGTGCATGTTCGATCAATGTATCACCAGCAGGATGCTTCTATCAAATCCAAAGACAGAAGTCATCAGACGCTGACTAAGTCTTCCTGCTTAGGAGTTGCCTCGCAACAGCGCTTCATGAGAAAGCAACTGGATGAATCCAGTTGGCCGGACGTATTGCGTGATCATCACCGCATCTGTTTAATCCACGTTAAAGGTCAGAGCTGAGCTCAGACCGGGCTCGAAAGTACGATGTGAGGTAGTCGACAGATTGACTCCAGCACCTCGCCACGCCGTCCGACGCTCGCAGTTCCGCAAAGTAGTTCCGACGTGGTCGCCTAGAGTCTTCCACAGTGGTTACAAAAACTAACATAATTAGATCATTGAAGCCTCGGATGTAGTGACTGTTCATCGACCACATGTATAAATGGTTAGACCACATATTACTGCTTGCTAGCTTAACTCTACATTATTTGAATAGAGACACCGTGCTTCTAAGCTTCAACTCCGTGCATCTGAGCTTCCACATAAAATTATCGTCCTACACCATGCACGAGCCCACTTCTTAAGCACGTAAATGGCACGGTATGGTGCTAATCTGAGATCTGCGGTACTGTACTGTACCAATTGCACGTTCGACCAGCACCTACGTCGGGGAGAACAGTCTTTTCGACCGACGCGTCAATCTCCCGGTCAAGTAGCTTCCAAGTTAGATTACTATCCTATCCATAAAAGGTGTGCCCAGTGTGTCAATATCTTGTGATAGGAGCTGTGGTAGAAGTATAACACTCGACGTTGTGAAACATCTTAGCTTGTTGCGAATCCTAGGAATTGTGTAAGAGCCCGTAGCGCTGGCATGTAACGAGTCTATGTCAAGTGACTCATTTGGAAGATGCTCCGTCTGGGCTTGTTTGTGTACAATAGTACTTTTAAAGGTTTCCATCTTGATTGTGTTATTGTGAGCCCCGTAAGGGCTGAGTCGTGCCTCGTTTTCCAGCGTGTTGCGTAGTTGCCGTAGCCCGCTTCAGCTTGCGTCTTTTAGTGTGTTTTCTAGAGTATATTATGTTGAGAGACAGTGTATCACTCACCCCACCGACTTGACGTGCTGCTGAATAATAGTAGTTAGATTCAGTTTCTGAGTAGCTCCCCTTGAGAACCTGCAAGAGGTGTGCCGCTTTCAAGCGGCCTCGGTCGTCCTCTATTTACGGTTGATTAAATGAGACTGATATAAAGAGAATAGGAAACGGGAGTCGTGGAGCATCTTTACTTGCTCTTCGGAGCTACCCCAAGCTTTTTCACAGGTACCAGTTTATTCATTGGTACCCCGGTACTCCCAGATCCTTCACAGGGCTGTCGTAAACAAAATGCAAAACTAAAAATAAGGTCTCTATCTTTGTAACCGGAGCGTCTCTATCTATGTAAATGCGGACATCCTCCATAGTTGTATAGGTCAAACAGAAGGAAAAGTTATACTAAAATATTGATCTCCTGAACAGAATGTGGAAAGATAATGTTCTTTCAAGCCTGATGTAACTGGCCGAGTATTACCACACTTTTTTGTATCCAACTGCACGGCAATTTTTTTGAATGTTCATTGATTCCTGTAGCACAATACGTAGTGGTCCAGAGCTTCACTAGCGCTAGGGTACTGGATTGGTAGGATCCGTGAATAGAATAAACTTGGAGGATTTCGTGCTTAGGGTTGGGGCATGTGAAGCAATCCACTGTGTTTATTATTTCCTTCGGGTACTCATTGCCATAATAACCAGCAGGGTGTTTTTTGCCTAAAATATAACGAATAATTATTTCCTCATGTGTGCATTTTCAATAAAAGAATACGCGGAAACCACTATTTTGTATGTTATATCAAGCATTCAATTTGCGGTGTTTTTGTGCGCACCGTAGTGTGGGTGTTGCCAGATTTCGAATCAGCCGGAGACGGCAAAAGTCAGTCCGGATGCGAGCCCTGCGTCAGTTATATGAAAACATTAAGAACCATAGCTGATCTATACGAATCATCGCTCTCCCTTGCCTACGAAGTTTACCTCTCCTGCTGCTCAACGATAACTGCCAATCAACAGTGCATTATTGGATTGAGACTACGACATCTAAGTCGTTTTGTATCAGACTCTCTCCAAGATTTCACTGCTGAGCTGTTGATGGACCTTGATCTAGGATTTCTGTACAAAAAGGATCGTTTTTGTACGTATTTCCCACAGGTCAGTAGTTTATAATAAATAAGATATAGATTGCATCGACAACAAAGCGTTAACCTTTCTTAAAACTAATTATGAGTCAATAATACGATTACTTGTGAAATTTAAAATTCAATTCCACTCGTCTAACTAATGAGGAGACCAAGTAAAAAAGAAAAAGGTTGAACACCTAACAATTAAAGACTCTTGGGAATGAATCATATATTATTTAAATATATTAACTAATTCCGATTTGTGTGAATCTAAGCAGCAATATTATCTCTTAGAAACTTAGAGACGACCATCCTAGTAAACATCAAGGTTTCCAACTCAGCCTGGCGAAGTCCTGAGCTAACACGGTTTGGGGCGTTGCTCTTACTGCAAATGGAGGCACCTTCAGTCTTGTGACACTAACGAGATTACAAGAGCAAAGTTAAGAATTGTTACATGGAATACTACCGCGGTGTTCTGAGTGAGCCGGCTACGCGGGATAGGAAGTTATATAAGACAAGATGAAGTTAGGACTGTGTTCTCCAATTGAATTGTAAAAATGTTTCTTATGATCCCGCGGCCCCAACTTTTGAACTTCAATTGGGAGTAAATATGATGCCCAATTATTCAATGTGCCATAAATTATTACCACAAATATTTTACTCTGCAGAATACTATTCCTCCTGTATAATATTGTTACGTGAGTCAGCAGAACCTTGATACTTGGTTACCCTTGAGAGAGTACGACGCACTTCGCGTTACCATCAATAGCTTCGGGTTATTATGAATCAAAACTCCCACTCCCATAATAAGAAAATAGCTAGTGATTTGTGCTCGGCCTGGATCAAAGATCCTAAGTCAGCTCGAGGCCTTCAAGGAAATAGTTTAAAAAGTGTGAAAAAGCCAACATATTAATTTCATCTGTCATGTGTTGCCAGAGGTATTAGTAATCCAAAATTTGCACTGTGTGAAAGGCAAGAAGGCATTATGGAAGGGTAACACATGCAAAAGACGGGAAATGTCGATATTGTTTGATCAGAATGGGATGAATGCCTTGGCAAATGTTGTTCAAAAGTGTCGGTGCTAGACTGATGTGCTATAGAATGCTAGGAAAATCATTTAAATTGTTTTTAAGCAGTTGTGTGATCTGTTTCGATGTCAGAGACAAAATAGCTGGTGAAAACCCTGTTCAAACAACTAGTGAGCAGAGTACTTGCAAGATTGCTGATGGTCACTCTGATATCGGATCGTATTTCTTCAAATTTATTACGTTATATTATATTAGTTTTATGCAGCTTTTCACTGAGAGCGATCTCTGAACTTGTTCCCTATTGAACTAGGCAACGCATATAAGGAGGATAGTTAAACAACGTGGAAGAGATGGATTAGATGAAATTATCTCTAGTGAATGTTTCTATAAATAAATATCATGACTTTGCCATTGAATTATTGATTTAACAAAAAAATCATCATATTTTGGCGGTGCTCATTAAGAGTTATTGCTTCGAAAGGTAACTTATAGAACTGGGACTTTTTATATTAGTCATCCCACAGAAAGCTATTGATGTGTGTCTACGATACAAACTTCTCATCAGGAGTATAATTATTTAAGGACAGAAACTCAATGTCATGACGGATAAGGAAGGGTTGGTACTGAATTATTTTTTAACTTATGACCATAATCGTTTCTCAGACAAAGGAACCTGAAACATTTGTTGAAACTGATTAATTAATCTTCAATTCTTTTTAGTGAATGTTTTTAAATTGAAAATTGTCATGCGAAACGTTCTTGATGTCACCTTAGGCTGCTGGACCAAAGAGGTAGTTGACAAGTAATTACCTTTTGTAATGCGTTTTATGTATATTCTTCCCTAGTGAACATATGTGCACATTCCTTTGTCTTCGAGTTGCTTGGCATTTCTGGGCTGATCGGCAAAGGCCAGTCAATTTTGAACAAATGTCGTCTGATGTTTGCATATCGTTATTGGCCAGCCATCACCTGAACTCTGCAGTTTCAAAATCAAAAATCGGATATCAGTAGAATTACAAATCGTGGCGACGTTATCAATTATTCATTGATTCCAATTCGAAAAGGAGATCCAGGCATGATGTCACCCAATCATCCTTGCTTCGAAATTGACAAGGAGAGATCGGCTGGACGTCATCAATTCGAAATTTACCCAAAACCATTTATGAAATATCGGCACCACGTCACCAATAAAATTTGATTCGACATCGAAGCTGAGATATTAACACGAAGTCATCTAATTGCTTCGAATATATGATGACTCATAAATTACACATTAAGCTAACAGGATCCGGAAATTACAAATATAAACTGAATAACTTTCGGTTTAAAGCAGGAATATCACATGATGAAAATGCCTAAATGCAAACATATCTCAATGTGAATACCTATTGACACTAAACAGGACAAATTTTTTGCTCATAAAACCGCTATTGGTCAATGTTGTTAACAGACAGGCCAAGCAGCCAAATGCAGGAGCCTAATTCCGAGACTCAGTGACCCAGGTTCAGATCCTGCTAGAGCTAGGCGCGCAATTTATGCTTGGCAAACACTGTGAGCTACTTGCTTCTTTAGACATCAATGGAGATTCCAGCGCTTGTACATATACTGCCCGCCGTCAATAAGCAGAACAATCGCACAAACAAATCAATGCTCGGGTTCGTGATTTTTTTTAGCGGGGACGTTACTTTGTTTTACTCAATTTGAATTGACGTGACACAGTTACAAAAAATGGTCTGCAACTACTGAATCGACAGTGTTACGGCATCTAATATATTTCAAAATAATTTTAATGGATGCCGTGCCTATTTTGGAATCTGGGTATACCAGCGTCTGAATAAAGCCTTGACGGCGTCTAATTATGGTCGCTCCAGCAATGATCCGTCGGTATGTCAGTGGTGACGTCCTTGACCCTTCACAAGGTTCGGTAAATTTAGACTCCTTTTCTGTCGTACCAACAAAGGTTAACTACGTTCGTGACGTCGAGACACTGTTGTCCAGTGACATTGCCGGTGTTATTTCAGTAACGGCCGATGTCATCTATGTTTTTTGTGTCGTTTAATCTCCACAGTTCCCGCGTTTGAGGTGAATGGGCCGAAGGATACCCTAAATTGATTTTCTACTCCTGAGATAGTCGATGAACTTTTTCGGGTTCCGCTTACAGGCACCAGTCCCTCGGTGATCGTCGAAGTATTGTTTTTCCTCATAAACCAGTTCATTTGCCTGCCGATCACAATATGACGGTTCTCTTGCAGTTCTGATGAAGGGTTGGTGACGTGGAGATTGCACATACAGCCTTGACCTAGTGACGGCATTGATTCTCATCAGATCTCTGCATTGAGTACTAACTAATATGGTGGCAGAATTGCAGACAGGCGTAAAGACCAAGGATAAATATCTAAGAGGAATGCGCGTTTGACTCAATATTGCCAAGGATCAGGTTGACTTTAAGTCGGCTTACGAGAAGCGAGACTATCCCGTCGTCTTTGTTGGATTTGCAGAGGTCTCCGAGGGTGAGAACGGGTCGGAAATGTTAAGCAGCTGATACGTAATAATCTTAGAACTCCAATGAGTCCTGAGGACATCTCTTCTGCCCATCGTTTAGGAACGAAGCTCATCACCCAGGCTCCCGACAACAGGAGCATCATCATCAAGCTATGCCGGAGAGATTTAATGAATGACATTCTATCAGCAAGCAGAGAGTTCATGCCACCTTTCTTTGTCAGTGAAAGTTTGACCCCCACCCGCTCGCAAGTAATGTTTGTCCTGGGCAAGGCTATAGAAGACCACTTGGACGAGTTCAGGACTCCTCGGTCTTTCGATGGCAACGTGAACGCCTGCGTGCTAATGCCAGGAGAGCCCCGACAAGGCCAGCATACCTAGTTCGACGGGTGGTGGTCAACCGCCGGCGAGTGCTGGATGAACTCCAAATGCAGTGCATCGGATATACATCCGAAAAAATACGTTAAGGGCTGGCCAACACGGTCACAGTAACTTCTGAATCGCTCATTCCTCATATATAAATTTTTTTCGTATTGTTGAATGACCTGAACTAATTCATATCAAAACAATTCCTACCACATTAAAAGTGACTTAGATTCGTTTCAAATAGTAACTAAATACTATGTATAGGTACATTTTTATCTTGTTCATGTTGCTGAAAGACTTTAACTCCCTCATTTTGTTGTTGTTCTAACAAAAAATATAAGTTATTGTAACTTACTATCAATATCATCTCAATACAATCAAAACTAGCCGTAATAAAAAGTGCCATTCATAAGTTGTCTAGATTCTTCTATGCATTTTTTTACTCAATAATTTTCTTCGCGAACAGTCAATGATATAATAAATCATCTGTGTCAGATTTTCTAACTGGTTGTTCCCAATCTTATGCATTGCAACTAAGAAATTGTGATTATATGATTCCATAACTTTTAAATATGTTAAGGGATAACTGGTTATCCGGCACAAGATTTAGTAGAAATCTTGATCCGGCCTGCCCCGGATATCTTGTCGGATGTCTGGTATCTGTTTTTCCGGCAAAATCATTATCCGTCACATTCCAAGTAGAAAATAACCCGGTTTGTTGTCATATTTTCTCTGAAGCAAACCAAATTTAATGGTTTAACTTAGGGCAGGAAATCAATTGCAAACATAAATTCACGAAATGGAAACAGAAATGAATAATATAACCAATCAAATGAAATGGCAATGCGTTGGTTGCTTCTTGCAGCTGCCACAACTTTAATGGCAAATAACCTAATTTACTTTGAGACAACTTTCCTCAAAATCAGAAGTATTTTTTTGGTAGAGGCTTTTGTAATCATAGTGCTGAACCCCTATTATGCACTTAGATGCTTCATATATATCTTTGGAGTAATATATCCAAGAGGAACGTGAGAGTTAATGAAGAAAAATTCATTCCATGACACAAGCAGAAGAACTTGACTAGAGTTCTGCTTTAACAATTGGGTTGAAAAATGGACTTTCGTATTTTTTCTAATCTAGACGTCCTTTATTGAAGAGATCGTTTAGTGCCTTCAGAAAGTGCCGAGGGTTTTCCGTATTTCTGTTATAACTTCTTCATATCTACGATGATCCGGTGAGGCATCAGAGTTAGGATCATCATCTCATTAAATGAATCAGATTGTGTGCCCGCTGTCTGCTCCATGCACTTTTCCAATTCAAGTTCGGTATCCTACAGACATACTTCATGCAGGGTAATCGGTTTTCCAGCACTGCACTCATTTTTTTAGCTCAACGAAACAATGTATATCTACTTTAAGATGTTAGGTTTCAGACCGTCCTATAATTTCCCCGCCTTCCTGAAAAAGTCCTGAATATGTACCAGTCACATCCAGATTTCGCCCACACGATTGAACCAGAAGTGAAATATTACATCTGAAGAGCGAAATGACAGCACAGTTTGTAAGATTTTTTTCATGTTCGTCAATTGGAATGGTTACTTACCAAAATATATGTTAATTCATGTTTTAACATGCATAGATACTCGAGTCTGATGTTCCAGGTCAATGTTATAGTTCATTTGAAAAATCTGTCAACACAGATTTTTCCCTTAGATTAATCCCTGAAAAGCAAGTAGTTTTATTTTAAAAATCACGTCGTTATTATGTGCATGAAGATGCGATTTGCACCATTACAAATAGCTGTTGGTGAGAGGATAATAGCATCATAACATAATCAGCATTACAGAATGTATCTCTGGACGCTTTTCATGAACTTACAATAGTTCTAGCCATTGTGATTACCTATGCGACGATACTGCCCTCTCCTTAGTGCCTTTACGTCGCCCTGATGCTGTTGCCAGTATCTTTGAAGAGTCGCAGCAATGTCCTGATGCAACTGGCTAGACTAACGAAACGGAGTCATGTGGTAACTTTGGTATTTCTATAATGCCATGTTACTGAATTATTTACTTGGCATGACGCCAATCGTCAGTCTGGCCAGTTGCATCAGGACATTGCTGCGGCTCTTCAAAGATACTGGCTACAGTATCTTTGTTAACAGCGGCGACAATACGACAGCTTTTACGGTAGGGAATGACTGTAGGAATTTCGAATAATTGAAGGTGCGACGGCGGAAAAGTTAGAATCGCGGCCACGTGCGGTGCTACAGGTGCCCGTCTGAACATTGATATCTTGGACTGATTGCGCGATATAACATATCAGCGGTTTGTGAGGAACTGGTATGGTGTACGTAACTGAATATTCACTTACTGGTCATGCTCTTCGTCACAAGTGAATACCTTGAAGGAGCACTCGTCAATTTGGAAGTTATATGGAATACTGAATTTTTTAATGCATATGCTATCACAGATACGATTGTTATAGCTCATTTGACTAGTCATGCCCAGTAACAACTCATTGTATGTACACATGAGGAAATGTTAATGATACATGAGCTAAATATTGCTAGCAAATTATTTAAAGCTCCAACTAGCATTTTGGTTAGTCATATATCAAAAACTAATGTAATTTTTACGACAAAAATTTACTGACTCATTTCACGGATGTAGGAATAAAACTCAAAGGTTATGTAATTTGCCACGGATGGTACACGTCAGTCGCCGCAAATCTCATTAAAATAGGAAAGGGCACATCGAGTTTTGGCTTTATGGAATGAGTGGCAAGTTACACTTGATAGAATGTTTTATGATCCCGTACAATTCAATATATATA
>SDVV010025252.1:0-12453 GCA_016164225.1 Gammarus roeselii | reverse complement strand
AAGCGTTTTTTCTTTTGCGCACCAGCGTGCGTCTGTTATTGCTAAAACTTTCACTTTTTTCTAACGTTGAAAGCGTTGTTTTGTTTTTTCCTCGCACCTTTAGTCGTGCGAGCCTGCTTTAATCAAGGATCGTCGAGCCCTACGGGGGAGCCTATTATGACTCACGTTGAGGCTCTGGTGGAAATGAGGACCAAATCAAATCAAAATCAAATCAAGATAATTGTCATGCTTTATTTATTAAAAACTTGTTTTCTGTCGATTTGCTATTTGGTTTTGTTATTTTCTTTTTACGTATTTGCACTTGCCACGTAGAAGTACACTGCTCTCACATTTTCCTGATACTGGATCTTCCTGCTCTAACCTTGTGTGATCTGTCCAGTAAAATGTTGGATTACTGGTACATTGCATTGTATGCTCATGATAAGAAGAAAATATGACGTTTATTTATCTAACTAGTTACCACGGACTTAATTGATTTAGATTTTTGTCTCGTTGTTGGTTAGGGAGTGAATGTATATTATGGAGTCCAAGAGGCATGGAAAAACTCCATAGGGTACGCTTCTGACTATATATGCTATATATGCATTTCCCATTTAGATAATGGTATACCTGTGTACGATAATGCACAGCAGCTAGTTGTAGTTCAGTACGTTACTAATTCATATAGTGACCCAAGGTTTATAGTTCGTTTTCTTCAGTTTTCTGATAGAAAATTGTCACACTCGTGACTTTCTTTGATAACTATAAAAAATTGCTAAGGCATCTCATACACCAGCAATGAGCCAAGGCTGCTTTGTTATTTATTTGATGGTATCTATTGTAACTGATGGCAAGTCTGGTTATTAAAGTCATGAGGCTTTTTATCATGCGCAATTGGTTTACCTAATACCCGTGTAAAAAGGTTGGGGATGGGACTCTCATGACCTGCAACTTTTTGGTTTAAACGCTCAGTTGCACGCACACACCCTTTGCATGGGTACCTCCCACTCATTAAATAATCCTGGGTGCGCACCAGAATCCACAAGAAATGTAAGTCACTCTGTTCTTTTGCATTATGAGACTCCTGGTTGTTTTGATTTGTATATCTTGTTATCATGTTCCATTCATCGTCGTTGCAACGTAATGTATATTCACATGCTGCCACAATGTATTTCAATTGCTCGATCCATTACGTTTTTCAAGTTTTATTTGCTATTTATTTGAGTCAACTTTTTCTTCTCGACGTCAAATGTTATCCTTGCTAACAATTTTTCTTTGCAGGCTTCGGGCACAGGAGGCCAAGCCAACGGAAGAAAGAAAGAGCAGTCCGATATTTTGATAAGCTACCTGCAATTTGAATGTTGTTTCCAAACAACACTTTTCGTGGGGAAAGGGTCAGGTTTTGTCTCCCCTACTGGTTCCGCATTAACTGCGATTGCAGAAGTTTCCGTGCTGTGGTTCCACGTCAAAAATTGGCGCTGAACCCTGCCTCAGGCCTCATCCTTGTCACCCGTCTTACGACTGGTGTGACACATTCCTGGACAGGCTCCTCGTAGCAGAGTCGAACTCGCCCATCCAATATTATTAAAAATTATATTCTCTTACTCATTGCGCAATGCAATCTATGCATCTCTTCATACCTCGATCTCTCTCCAACTCAATTTGAATGACCTCTATGTTAGTTAATTTTTAAAAATTCTTTCATCCATTTCATTTACTAGATCAAATAATCTCAAAACTCTCATGTCGATTCTTGCGGATACCTATTTCCATCTCTGTTCTTTCAGACATTCCCATTCTTTAGTGAATCTGTTCATGTAACGCGTAATATGCTTCTGAAGATCTTCAGTCCAAATACTCAAACAATTCATTTATTCAGATGTTCATAACTCCATGTCGGAACAATATATATAAACACAGACGCCTCCGCCCAGGCCGAAAATGACTGCTTGACGATTGTTTCGCTCGTTTTCATGCACTCAAAGAAGTTTCATGACACTGCAAAGTACGTTCACCAACTGCTTCGAGCCCACTTCATTGTTGTATGAATTGCAAGTACAGTATACCCACTCATGAGTATTTTATGTTAATGGTTGTGATTGCGTAATTTGATGTTTGGGAACTATAATTCGATATCACCGACTGCTTACAAGCAGAAGTGAAAGTTAATGGATTCAATGGTATCATATTATATTAAGGTGCGGAGACTCAACTTAATAATAGTGCAGTGGCTTCGGGATCAGCCGCTAGCGAAGCTGAGCACCACAAGCGAGTAAAAATAGGGACCTTGCCAGGCGTTTTCAGTTTGAGCCTATCGTTATAGAAACAGCAGGCAGTTACGGAGGGACTACATCCAAGATAATACAAAAGCTAGGCTATTGTCTGGTTGAGGCAACGGAAGAACCTAGGGAAGCATTGTGGTTCCGGCAATGTCTGAGCTTGGCGGTGCAATGCGACGAGCATATTGTCCTCTGGTAACCTAAGGCAACAGGAGAGGTTTTAGTGGGTCGGAATGTCGTTCCAGCCACACACTGTTGTGACTTTTCACTTTGTTCCGTAAGTAATTTCCTCTACCTTAGGATTGTTCATTTGTCAATTGTCGATTTTAATATAAACGCATGTATTACTAAATATACATGAAAATTTTATTACGAGATTGCGAGCGACAGCTGAGCACTATCTTACGAGGAACCGACTTCTTCTCGTGAACTTTCAAGTCATATGACCCATGAATATAAATAAACATTCCTCAAAAGAATGGTATAGTTTCAATGGCTTCAACCTGCGGCTTACTTTCATCGCAAACCTGCCATCAAGTACTGTGACACCAGTTTCTCACTACCAGCGCTCGCAACCCTGTATCGTCATTCTCAACACACCGGGCGTCTCTACCACATGCCTTCTCTCGTCGGTACCGTTCTTTAATAGCTACACCATCCGTGCTATTCCAATTTCTAGAAATCAGCCACTTTTCATTCCTTCGCTTGAATGCAGCACATTGAGCAGAGACATCATGGAAACCAGCATGACAAGTTTTAATTGGACGCTTAGCATCAGACGACCGGCGGAAGATTTGATTTGGGCCTCATTTCCACCAGAGCCTCAACGCGAGTCATAATAGGCTCCCCCGTTGGGCGCGGGCGGAAGAGAAGGTAGTCCATCAACCAAAAGAGCTGTATTTAAAAGCAACGTCTACTGTTGAATAAATACTTCAAGAATAGAGCTTTAGGCAATCAATTGAATTAAAATTGGTCTGCATTGATGGTACAATGCACCCCGAAGAGTTAAACTTCATGTCCAGGAGGAAAAGCGCAACCAGACACGTCCACCTACCTGATCCTCACACGTGACTAACATGGACCATTTTGTTTGAGATTCGATTAAAAGGGGTCCATCCACACTCGAGCTCAGACGTTGTAGTAGTTGCTTCCGTTTTCCACCGGAGTCCCAACGCGAAGTTAATGCTGACTCCCCCGTAGGGCAATTGATGAGTGGCAAAGTAGGTGCAGCGTAGATTACGATAAGGTTCAACGTTGATTCAGAGTAGGTTTAACGTAGTAACAGAGAAGGTTTAACATAGATACAAAGTGGGTTTAACGCAGATACAGAGTAGGTTTAACTTAGATACAGAGTAGGTCTAACGCAGGGACAGAGTTGGTCAAACGCAGATACAGAGTAGGCCTAACGCAGATACAGAGCAGGTTCAACGCAGACACAGAGTAGGTTTAACGTTGAGTAGTAGTAGCAGCCTCCTCTGTTCTCCGCCAGAGTTCCAATGCGCAGTCACTGAGTGCTCCCCCGTAGGCCACAACAATCCGTTGATTCTGCTCAGCTTCGTGCACGAAGTCAAGTTATTTCACAATTAATACGCAGGAAAAACAGCGAGTTCGGGATCAGAGATGATTCCGACTTCAATACTTTCATACGGCTTCATATAAACCTGTGCTTTCCGAAAGAGATCAGTTTTTTTCAGTATCCTGTTTATGTGAGCAGGCGTTGCAGATTGCACAAGGGGCTCAAGAAGGCTCGTCAGGCTGCTGTGAGTGCATCACAATCCATAAGTAAGTGATTCAAGTCGATTGCCACTTAGTGGCAACAGGGGCATGGAGGTGCATCCGTTCCCATGTCTACATTCATTACGTGATTGTGGGTTATCCACGTGTGTCCCGTGCATAGACTGTTAATGAACCCTTGATCTCCCCTATTAGAAAACCTGGCGTCCCACTCTCCCCCGGATGATTTACTGGCAAGCATTTTTTGTCCACCGTTGCCAAGAGTCGATCCATCGTGATGTTATACGCGAGTTGATGACTGGGAACCAGTCTCGGTAATATTATGGAGATGAATTGTCCTTGCTGGGTGGGCACCCGTTTAGAGAAGGAATCTGCGCGTTCGCTTCCCCTTATTCTCGCGTGTTCAGGGATCCAGCATAACTCGACCGCTTGGATTGCCTCGGACATCGTGAATAGGTCGTGTTGCATTTTTCTAAGGGCAGGGTGGTCAAAATGCAGTTTTCAGCTGGGTGCGAACACTCACAGTCTGAAAATATAACATTTTTTGGGAGGCAGTTACTTTTCGTAATGGAGATGGCCAATTCGAGTGCGTGCAGCTCTGCAGAGAGAACAGAGGCCTCTTGGGGTAGGGTGACCGAACGCAAGGTCCCTTCGCCCATGGCGGCAGCTCCCATTCCGCCCGATGGTTTGGAGCTGTCAGTGTATATATGGCGGTGCTCAGATTACTGTTCGTCAAGTAGTCGTGCGAATTCTCGGCGGTACGTGTTGGTTGGGGTTGTTGCTTTGGGGTATGTTTGCAAATCTAAGTTGATCAGTGGTGGGCTGATCATCCACGTTGGTGTGATGATTTGAAGAATTCAATAAGAGAATGAAGGCTTGATTGCTTTTTGACTGATGTTCCGCGAGGTCAGTAAGTTGCCCACGCGTAGAGAAAAGGGTGGGCATGTGTTCTTCTTAGCCGCAAAGAGGCGTTGATTCGATTTGGGCCTCACTTCCAGCAGAGCCAGCTAAGAGGCGTTCATCAAGAATGTTGGTGACGTCACCGAGTGCTGGGCTATTGAAGTACCGAGCTCAGACGCCCTACGGGGGAGCCTATTATGACACGTTGAGGCTCCGGTGGAAATGAGGCTCAAATCAAATCACCGAGCTCAGACGTGAGTCCATTTAGTTTTAGAAACGGGTCACTAGCGCATCAATCGAGCTTCCGCGAGGGGAAAAAAATTACCTCGTACTCCAATTGTTGAGGTTTGCAAGAGAACGTCGATTCCCACTAATGCTGTGACGTCACCGGTACCATGTGTACGAAGCCCCTGTCGCCGCCAAGACGATTTTTTTACAAGTTATTCAGGGGACTAGAGATGAGTTTTTTCTCGTATGTAGAGATATATCATCCTCTTCTTGCTTCTTAAATCTATAAACCAAAGATGATTTCGGGTTACACTACGGTTGGAACCCGAAAAAAATATAGTCTTAACCCAGAAATTTTGCCGTGACAATTGAAATGATCCGGTCGCATCCGATTCAACGAGTAGACAACTTTCCTTAAATCGAAACATGTTTTTCTATCCGTTTGGTGTGTTCTTAATCAACTCAATACAGTTTCCCCAATTTACTTCTAACAAACGTACTTTTCTCAATTGAGATGTGGCATACAAAAAAATACAAAATCTGGTAAACTTTATTGAAAAGCGGGAAACAATAATCTTGAGCTTTAGCAATGAAATGTGTAAATGTTGCAAGTAAAATAAAACTATTTCTATACATTCTAACAAACGCGGTAAAATACAAAAATAAAAAAGTTACCACAAATCACAGTGAACCACATGACCCGGTCGCATCCGATTCGACGAGTAGACAACTTCCCTTAAATCGAAACATGTTTTTCTATCCGTTTGGTGTGTTCTTAATCAACTCGATACAGCTTTCCTAATTTACTGCTAACAAACGTACTTTTCTCAATTGAGATGTGGCATACAAAACTACAAAAACTGGTACACTCTATTGAAAAGTGGGAAACAATAAACTTGTGACTTGGCAAGGAAATGTATAAATGTTGCAAGTGAAATCGAATTATTTCTATACATTCTAACAAGCGCGGTAGAATTACTAAAATAAAAAAGTAACCACAAATCACAACCGTGAACCACATGACCCGGTCGCATCCGGTACGACAAGAAGACAGTTTTCCTTCTATCGAAACATGTTCATATACGTTCGGTTTATTCTTAATAAACTCAATACAGTTTTCCAACTTACTGCAAAC
Source organism: Gammarus roeselii (assembly GCA_016164225.1). NCBI lineage: Eukaryota > Metazoa > Arthropoda > Malacostraca > Amphipoda > Gammaridae > Gammarus > Gammarus roeselii. The sequence goes on along the minus strand of SDVV010025252.1, from coordinate 6,198 downwards.
AAACGTACTTTTCTCAATTGAGATGTGGCATACAAAACTACAGAAACTGATACACTCTATTGAAAAGCGGGAAACAATAATTTTGTGACTTGGCAATGGAATGTATGAATGTAGCAAGTAAAATAAAATTATTGGTATGCATTTTTAGAAACACGGCAAAATACAAAAAAAAAAAGGTTACATTAAATTAAAAATACCATTCGTGTGAGGTGCTAAGTGAGTGTTGTGTGAGCGTATGAGGGTGTGAGGTGCGCCTTGCCGTCGGCCAACCCCCTTTCTGGGGGATGCGGCCTAGTGTCTGTATCTGTGTATCTGTACCATTCGAAAGAATCACTTCGAATATCTATAAATGTTTCATTGGCAACACATTTTATTTCGCTACAGTACTAATTAAAGCGGGCTTACGATATGAAATATCTAATTACAATTTGCCTAACTCCTGTACAGGCAATTTAATAAGGCTGGCTCCGCGATTAGAGTAGAACTCGGGTCCTCAGCACATCTCGGGGACAACAATGATTAACCGAAAAGCTTCACCATATGTTGGATAAGCTAAAATCCTACTCGATGGACACCCTCTTCAATAGACTTCATACCGACTACTTTTCAGTTCTTTTTCTTTTTAGCCATTTCTTTTTTTACTCTATAGATAAGAAATCTGACAAACGACTGCAATTTCGCTAACGGATACTTCGCATAGATTTCAGGAGTTTCGTTCTTCAGTATCTCTGTAATAACTTTAGCCCCGAGAAGTTTACCTATCAGTACTCGCCAAACAAATGCTTTCTTTAATTGAATAGATTCCTCGTCTAGGAACGACCTAGAAGATCGGAAACTAATTCCACTGATGACCGATTCAGATTCACTGGTGACAGATTCAGGGTACTGGCCAGATGTTGAAGGGGCACATGTGTTGTGGTCAGTCATTGAGTGAAGAGCAGAGGTAGATGCAGTATAGTGGTCAGCAGCTGAGTGATGGGCAGCGGTTGATGGGACAGCTGTGAAGTGGTCAGCAACTGCGTCAAATTCAGCATCTGATGAGACAGCTGTGGAGTGGTCAACAGCGACGCGCCCGGCCGAAACCGGAGTGAACGGTACAACCGGGCCCATAGACTCGTTTGGGTTAATAAGCACAACAGATTCAGACGGTTGGAGTGGAGTCTCCGGTGCATGCGTGTAGGTTGTCTCCGTTGTTTCTTCACCCTCGAGAGATGTGGATATAAAGGCCGATATTTGGAATGCGTTGCTGTTTTTATCAATCAACCTGTACTCTCTGCTTGCAGTCGCATCACTGTGGTCCATATGGCTAGCCACCTGTGTGCTTTTTGTTGGGTCCTTGAGGTAAGTGGCAGTCGTCACACTTTTCCTTATGATGTTCGCTGTGACATGACCAAGGTCTGTCCGTTCACAGATGGAGGAAATTAATGCAGACACGTTGGAAGATTTCATGGGACCGCCACCCCATTTTAGGAAAAAAGAGTCTCCACTTTCCCCTGTGGCGAGTTGCGGACGGATGTATTTCAGGTACAATTCCAGTTGTTGTGCCTGTACATCCGAAATGGTTAGTTTAGCTGTTCCAGATGTTCCAAGCGTCTTGTGGTCTGTCACCGTAAGGACGGATGAACCTGGTCCCTTTATACGTTTGTTGAAATCTTGCATGGTTAGCTCACTAAAAATTCCGCTTCTTTTACCGTTTTTGAATGCCATGCTCATAATAAGGACATTTCTGACCATTGTGTAGTCGTTTCTATTAACTACATAAGACGTGTCAAGGTTGCCAAGCAGTTTTGTTACATGTCTCCATTCTTTGGTGGCTTTGAAGTGTCGCACTTTATCCACATTCAACAGCAACTCACGTTGTTCTTCACGTTTTGTGTGCTTCTGGCGTGCCCTCAATCTAGAATAGCTTTTAGACCAACCAGGAAGCTCAGTCAAAAGCAATTTAGCCCTCTTTCTGACCGCACGATCAGTGAATTTACCATCGACGTCTTTGCTAATGTACATTAAAAATTTTTTGACTGTAATTATATAGCGTGTTGTAGTGCTGGCTTTCCACGTAGGTTTGGCGTCGTCATTAGATGAGGTGTTTTTCTTAAAATAACTCCACAATCTTTCATTTTCGATCACGTCCTTAACAGTTCCGCAGTCGTTTTCACGCGCAATCTTCTCAATACGGCTTCCATTTTCAGTTGCTGTGTTTTCCTTACAGGCGCCTCCTGCAGGGCCTTGTTGCCATTCAATGAAGTTTTGAATGACTGTTTGTAAATTTTGTCGAATTTGCTGTCGCGATGAGTCGAATGTGTCGTTGGAAACTGTGTCAGGCTCCCCAGATGAATCAGTGTGAGATTCGTTACTAGATTCTTGCACTGTAATGCCGCTGTTGAGGGCGGAAAGGTCCACATTGTCTATATCATCGACGCTCACCACGCCATCTTCTTCGACTCTGTTTTCTTCTACTTCTTCTTCTGCTGCTTCCGTATTAAGTGGAATCGGGTCACTTTGAAGAGTTTGATTTTGCACATTATCCTCTTGTGGCTGGTTGCGCCCTTTGACATTGTAGAATGTATTTTTACTTATGTGAAGTTTCCTCGTTTTCTTGTGAACTTGGAACATGTGTTCTGATAATCTTAGAACCGTAGCGTGGCAACCGTCCACTGGACACTCTCTACGGCGGGGAGGTCGGAGCTGCTGCGAAGTTCTAGGAGTCTCGTATTCGTATTTTTTTCTTTGGTTTGTTATGAGGAGAACCTTGCTGGCTTTGGCCTTAGACCACCCATGTTTCATCGCCATATGCCTTGGCAAATGTGTACGTATACAACGACACTCCGGGCATTTCGCAGCTACTTGTTTCGCTTTTCTTTTTATGACACACTTCTTGGCCTTGCTCTCCAGATCTTCCAAGCGACGTTTCAGCGTTGCACGCTCAGCATCTAACGCTGCCAGCTGTTGAATAGAGAAGGTATAGTTAATATATATATATCTATAAATGTATTTGGTAAAATAATTAATACTGATACCCGTTCTTACCGGATGCACAGAAAAAATGAATAGAAGGGTCAGAAAATAGCTAGCTATAGTTATTTTTGGTTTGTAGAGGATTTAGGTGAACGTCGAAACATTACGTTGCGAAGAGTATGACAGCCATTTTGAAATATTGTGCTGGCGCGCTCGCAATTCATTAAATTACAGGACCCCCGCCACAAGACCGCCGAGTCCCTGCCGAGGCTCGAACTCGCGACATGCAGCACCAGAGGCTGACACTGCAGTCGGATACGCTAACCACTCGGCCGCGGCTAACCGTACGTGGCAACAGGTTATTGATAGAAACATTTTCATTAGTAAATGAATCTTGGGAACTGCTCATGCAGACGGATTCGAGGTAGCTACATATCATCTAGCAAGAACATTCAGTCTAACTTTGACGTAGCTATATAAAGATACAAGGTCGAACACAGAATTTTGATGCGATTTTGGATTAGTTTCCACCTGAGCCTCAACTCTAGTCATAATAGGTTCCCCCGTAGGGCTCAATGATCATAGATGCCAGTAGGCTCGCACACCTCCGTGTGCAAGAAAAACAACGTTGTCTTAAATCAAACTATTTGAACATGTTAATCGTGTCAGCCGCACGCTGGTGCGCACAAAAACAACACTCAGACGAAACGGACCTCCGCCCTCAATCTACAAGAACAACGCTCAGACGAAACGGACCTCCGCCCTCAATCACATTGAATTTCATAAGTAATATGTATGCGCGCTAGTGAGTACAGGTAGCATCGTCGAGATTGGTACAAGGTTTACGGCTACACGGACAAATTAAGCTCCGACAGCAACGCAACACAATGTTTACAGCTACGCGGTCTAGTTCACGTAATGTACATCCTATTTATTCAGGAAAGATAAAGACTCAGACGAAACGAATCGAATCTCCACCTCCAAACACTCAAATCTTCAATGAGTAATTTGGACGCACGCTAGTGCATACAGGCAGCATCGTCGAGTCTGGTACAAGGTTCAAGGCTACACGGACTAAGTCATCTTCGGCAGCAGCACAATATAATGTTTACAACTACACGGCACAGTTCGGTTACAATACAATTTATTTATTCAGGAAGATAAAGACTCAGACGAAACGAATCGAGTACCCGCCTCCAACCACTCAAAACATCAAGAGTAATATGTGCGCACGCCAGTGCACACAGGTAGTATCGTCGAAATTGGTACAAGGTTCACGGCCTCACGAATCAGATGAACTCCAACCGCAACGCATCACAAGGTTAATAGATACCCAGCAAAGGTCAACCACAGATATTACATATGGTCCGCACACGCGCGAGCGAGCACAGACTGAAAAAACGCTTATTCACAAAATCACAAACAGGAGCTCTTGCACAAGTATACTAGCATTATTTTATAAGACAGAATTGTGCAACGTTAAGAAGAAAGGGCAGATTCATCATGAGCTAAATTCTGCTCAGATTATTATCATCGCACTTATTATTTACGGGGATAGAGTAGGGGTTTGGGAGGGGGGCAGAGGTCCCTTGGGTCCCAAAAGAGCCCGACGGCATCCGGAGGATAACCCAAGTCCCTCCGTCTCAGCTCATCTGAGCTTGTCTCAAATAATTTCAGCCAGTTTCGACTTGTCGCGACCAACTACTCGTCTAAACATGTTTCGACTGATTTCGACACACCTCGACCAGCCTCGGCGCGGCTCTCCCTCTCTGCGTCAGCAATGTTGTGGACTGTAATACCTAATTTCTCTACTCAAGCACTCCACATAGATACATTCCTATGTGTATGGGTTTTACAGTGTAGGGAAGGGGGAGCAGAGGTTCCAGGATTTAGAGGGGCCTCAAGAGGGTCCCACAGTTTCTCAAGAGGGTCCCACAGGGTCTCAAGGGTGTCCCAAAGGGTCCCAGAAGAGTCCAAGTGGATCCCCTCAATTCCTTCTGGTTTTCCCGAAACCCAGGGTCCTCCGAGTCCAGCGGGTCCCACAAGTACACCCCTTGATAAATTATAAACAATGTAGAATATATCATCATGAAAAAACGGCAGAAATAAATAATTGAGCCCATGAAGTAAAAAATAAAATAGTAAAATTAAGTGTTTTCTATAAAATGAATAATCATTCATCCACCCTAAGAACCCACTGAAAGATTGGGGGCCGACGGCAGGGTGCCCTCACACGCAGAACAAAGCTTGACCCTTCAACACTAAAGGAGCCGGCCAGGACCCCACAACACGAACTTCAGGACCCGAGAGACGTCCAAAATCAGCGTCAGCCAGATGTAGTTTACTGGTTTACTCCTGCTACGCCAAAATGACTATCCATTGCATGCTAGCTCCACTGATGTCTCTCCTTCCTTACGCATTCTTTACGCCATCCATGCACCCATACCTTAGTTGACTTCATGACCTATGTCTACTGACCTCCGTTTTAATAGACTTGCTCACCAATCTCGCATCATCCAACCTCACCATGTGCCCGAACCATCTCAGAACATGTGGATTTACTCTGTCCTCTAACTTTCTTACCATCCCCATTCTAATTTGAACAACGTCATTATTGGTCCTATCTCTCGGCGTCAATCCAGTCATGCCCTCAAACATTTCCTCCTGAAAAAATTCTTACTTCTCCTCTCTTCTATTCCTACTCCCCAAGTTTTAGCCTTATTGAACACAGTTGAGACAACTACTCCCTCATATAACCCTCCTGCTTCACTGCCCAAGGATCCACAACTCGTTACACTCTTCAGTGCATCCAACACTCAACACCCTTCCTTTACAAGCAACGTCACCTCAGTTTTTTCCACTAGTTCAGTCTTCTCCACACAAGAATCCATGCTCTTAAAAAAAAATAGCTATGTATAACCAAATAGCTACACCTAATATGTTGCTATCTGCATATCCTACTCATATATATGCATGGAATATTTAATTAAGTTACATTTCAACCACAAATACGGTTACTATTTTACTAATAATGGTTTTGCAGCTACCTGTCATGCACAATTCATTTCTACTTTAAATCTGGAAACTATAATTGACTACCTGTTGAGTTATGCGGGCAGCTTCAGTTGCAGTTGAATCTTGCGCTGGAAGGGATGAGCTGCTTGCCCCAAGCGCTGGTGAAATCTGTTCTGCTGACGGGGTTGGGGTTGGCAGCAGCAGTTCAAGTGGATTTGCATCAGACTG
>SDVV010025251.1:0-12454 GCA_016164225.1 Gammarus roeselii | reverse complement strand
CGTTATTATCATTAGAGAAGTGACCGTCCACTGACGGCCACGAACTCGAACAGCAACAGTGAGGAGCTCATGGCCGTTATTATCATTAGAGAAGTGACCGTCCACTGACGGCCACGAACTCGAACAGCAACAGTGAGGAGCTCATGGCCGTTATTGTCATTAGAGAAGTGACTGTCCACTGACGGCCACGAACTCGAGCAGCAACAGTGAGGAGCTCATGGCCGTTATTATCATTTGAGAAGTGGATTGCTGTCTGGAGCAGCGAGGAGTTTAGCCAGCTAAGATGAACAGAACTCTGATGGTCTATTGACTGCCCTGATTAACGGAGCAGCGAGGTGCTTCGACAGCCATGAGCAATGTGATAGTGAAGAGTCCTTGACCGCAAGTATCAAGAGTGCAGTAGAGTTGAGTAATATAGGCAGCCCTAATCAATAAGGCAGTCGCAATGATCAATAAAACTGTTGAGATATATTGGCATCCCTGGTCAATTGAGCAAAGATCGAGCAACTAGCACTCATGCTCAAAATACATGCTAGTCAATGACTGCTGGCGGTCGTATGACCTACATCAGTGAAGTGCTACTGAAGCTATCGTAGTTAAGTACAGTCATGGTATAATGACTATGATCAAGTGCGAGGTACAGTTTATCTACTTTCGAAAAATGACGTTCCTTTTCCGCGTGTTCCCTTGTTATGCTGGTAATGTAAGCGAATTAGTCTCTAAGATCGTTATTAATAACTTCCATTTTGGTGTAATGGTTATTAATATAAATATGTTATTATAAGAAATATATTAACTGTAATTGGCGAGCAAAAATATGCATATGACAAATAAGCACTCCTGTTCAAATTTTCAACATTATGAGTTTAGCTGAAAAGACCGTCTAGACATTACGAAAAACAAAGCAGTGAGGACACGTAGCATTAGGAGCCAGTTGAAGAGAGGAGGGGAAATCTATTGGCAGCCTGGGAGGAGGGAATAGTGAGCTACATACCTTCTTGCATTATTCAGTATCCACATAGTAACGCCATTATCAATTGACCTCCAGTTCATAGTCAACTAATCGAGGAAGCACTATCTTATCCCCACATGAGATTGCTGTAAACATTACGAGCCAAAAGGATGCCGCAGCCACTAGAACAACGAAAGATATATTCGAATAGGTACAAAAGATGACCGCGTAATCAGAGAGAGCCATTATCTCCCTTCCCAATATCAATTCAGCATTGCAGTTTCCGTGGTAACGATCTCTTCGTGTGTTTATTACATCCATGCAGAAGCAATCAACAAGGGTCTCTATGTGTGTCCACTACACCCATACAAGACCCATCGAAGACTTTATCAGGTGATGGTCTCTTCACGTGACCACTACATCCATGCAGGACCGATCGAACGCTTTAAAAGCGGTAACGGCCTCTTTGCGTGACCACTACATCCACGCAGGACCGATCGAACGCTTTATCAAGCGGTAACGGCCTCTTTGCGTGACCACCACATCCATGCAGGACCGATCGAACGCTTCATCAAGCGGTAACGGCCTCTTTGCGTGACCACCTCATCCATGCAGGACCGATCGAACGCTTCATCAAGCGGTAACGGCCTCTTTGCGTGACCACCACATCCATGTAGGACAGATCGAACGCTTCATCAAGCGGTAACGGCCTCCTTGCGTGACCACCACATCCATGCATGGCCGATCAAACGCTTCATCAAGCGGTAACGGCCTCTTTGCGTGACCACCACATCCATGCAGGGCCGATCGAACGCTTCATCAAGCGGTAACGGCCTCCATGCAATACCACTTCATAGCCTCCGTCAACATAAAGAAGAATGTTGTCAATAACCTGTTAACATTGCTGATGCGTTGAGCCATTAAATACTCGCAAGCAATTCATGGCCACTAACGGCGTTGAATAAAATACTCCCACCATTCGTTCCATGTTGAATGCTGGACAGGCGAAGAAAGAAAAAAGTCGAACAAAGGTAGAACAAATTGATTGGCCGATTGGCCTCTGTGAGAGTACAATGGTGAGCCAATAAAACCATTATGCAGTTGTTCGAGTCATAAAATTCGTCTATTCTCAGTCAAATGAACAAGAAAACGGGATACCATTTACATATTGTCTGCAACGTTGGTCTAGCTCAGAAGTAAAGATGGTATGCCGTTTATTCACAAATGTCACAGTCACAATAACTGACCGATGCATGAATAGTTCAACTTATGAATCAGGTGAGTGATTTAGACAGGTTAGTGAGATGTTCAACAACCTCGGATTGATTAAATTGCAGTTAAAAATTAAACGGCACATTCAGATTGCGTATCCGTGAATGCGGATAGTCAATATGAAGTCCGCGCGGATGCGGATATTTCACTATCATACTACAAAGGACAACTATGAAGAATAGTCCACTGCTATTTTTTTTGTCCGACGATAAAATGATGCAATGTAACGTGCCCGACTTATTGGATGAACGATTAATTGAAGGAACTTTCCTTAAGAAGATTTGGCAATAATACTCTTCATGAATCGAACTGTTACGGCGCTTTATTTGTTATAGCATCATCCAAACGAACAAACTGATGAAATCTGGGCTCTATCCAGAGATTGGTAAGATAATATCTGCTCAATGAAGAGATTGTAAAATAATCTCTGCTCTAAGCAAAGATTGGAACTATTTGGTTCTTGAATTTACGTTATTTATCTAATGGACAAAATCAGAGAGATTAACAATAACAATAATGAACAATTCCGATAGCAATTAGTTCCCTTTCCCTCTTCATTGAAGTCACACACTGAGCCAGACATTCATTGCTGAGTAAGGTGTCATGCGGGGGGGCAAACGAGCTCATGTATGTTTCCGAAGTTTTCCCTTCTGCTTGAGGGGGACATCCGCTACGCTTCTGCTTGAGGGGGACATCTGCTTCGTTTCTGCGTGAGGGGGACATCTGCTACGCTCCTGCGTGAGGGGGACATCCGCTACGCTTCTGCTTGAGGGGGACATCTGCTACGCTTCTGCGTGAGGGGGACATCCCGCTACGCTTCTGCTTGAGGGGGACATCTCGCTACGCTTCTGCTTGAGGGGGATATCCCGCCACGCTTCTGCTTGAGGGGGACATCTGCTACGCTTCTGCTTGAGGGGGACATCTGCTACGCTTCTGCTTGAGGGGCGCATCCCGCTACGCTTCTACTTGAGGGGGACATACCGCTACGCTTCTGTTTGAGGGGGACATCCTGCTACGTTTCTGCTTGAGGGGGGCATCCCGCTACGCTTCTGCTTGAGGGAGGCATTCAGGTACGCTTCTGCTTGAGGGGGCCATCCCGCTACGCTTCTGCTTGAGAAGTACACCCCTCTACGCTTCTGCTAGAGGGGGGCAGGGGCATCCCGCTACGCTTCCGCTTGAGGAGGTCATCCCGCTACGCTTCTGCTTGAGGAGGACATCCCGCTACGCTTCTGCTTGAGGGGGTCATCCCGCTATATTCGTCTGCGATCCTGACTAAGGGAGTGCAATGTGGAATGCTTAGAACTTGCTTCGAACCGCCGTTTATATGTTGATGAAATGAGAGCACTCAAATTCTCTTATATATTCTGCTGAAGGCTCAGCTGAAAAATAATCGTGTTCTTTTTTCTCTGTTACTTTTATTATATTCTGAAACGTTGAACATCTCACCATCTCTCAGCATCTCCCTCTCCGCCGCCTTCCAACCGGGCAGCTCTTTCAGTTTCCACTCTCTACCATCAGTTCCATTACGTGGCATTCGTGTTGTCATGGTTTGTAGTGTTAATTATCATCGTATTGTCTCCTCGTAGGAAGGGCTTTGTGCTCGGGAGACTTAGTTAGGGCCTCTCTTACGTGACAAAAACGGCGTCGATAGGCGCAATTCCAAGTTGCCTTCCCGATAGGTGTGTGGTTTTCAAAAAGTGAGTATCTAGAAATAAATGATGAGTATCACGTTATAACAAGAGAGTGCTGATGCATAAAGCAGCTATTGGGTTATTACACAGCATTGAGCAAATAGTACTGAAGCAGTATTGACTCTGGGGCAGTTATTCAAAAGGGATACTTCGGGGCCTGCTTACGAAGAGTTTTTGGGAACGTTATGTCTATTTCTGAAATTACCTTATCATGTTTTTAAAGTGACACTTGGTAGTTTTCCTCATGACGTTCTTTGTACGCTAATTTCTGAAGACTGACGCTATTACATGTAGTACTTAAATGAATATTTCTTTCTCAAATCGTGGTGGTTTTCTTATTTTTGCATCTCGATGCTTGCTATTTTATTGTTCGATAAACGCTTATATACTCCACTCGTTTTATATACATAGTTGCTTCCTGAAAAGCAATATAATTGATTAGATTAGAGTATTCAAACAAAACGAGCACAAGTGCTCATGTCGAGTTGTTTCCTTGAAAGATGGATGGGAGGTAGTCGAAAAGATTTTAGGAATTCACGCACACATACAGGAAAAGAAATTGTAGGAAAAAAAAAGAGAAAACCCAGTGCTACTATTACCAGTACCTACTGGCTACCACCCCACTACTTTCAGCTTCGGAGAAGAAACGGTTGAGTGTCTGATGACAATTTCAGAATCGGGACGAGTATAGATGGGAAGGGAAAAAATTGGGCTTCAAGCGGTCGCATCTTGGACAGTAGAGCGGAGACGGACCCGCCAATACGCTCAGCGGACTCAGACTTTCCCCGAGAGCATGTCTATTGGCTTGCCCCAGAAGTAGGGGTCAAAAAGACTCCAACTAGGTATCGAGTCAACCCGAAAGCACCATATGGGAGTTTACAATTTTAAAAGTAGGTGCACAGTAGGAGAACCCCGCCCAGTGGCCTGGATCGTGGTCCTTCTCGGATTGCTCAGAAGAATAAGTCTCCTGTAAGCCAGTGGTTCCTTGGAGGCGGTCGCACTTGAATGTAAGACGTCGGAGTCACCTCTCCCAGGGGTAGACGTTTGGTTCATTGAGCAACATTTCACAAGTCACGGTGAAATATCAGTAGGGCATCTCCCGGAAAAGGAGATGCACATGGTAGCTAGTTTAGCCAAAAGATTCTCGAAGTAAAGATATTCGAATTTTGAAAAATTAGAATACAGAAATTAGTCGAAATAAGGCACGATGTTTTATATTTTGAAATTGGGATAACAAATTAGTGTCATCGTGTCGACACTGGGCTGTCTGGAGGAGTACTCTGCTGTCTCAACAATGATCATCTCCATGTTAGGCATGGCGAGGAATCGATCAACTGTGGGGGGGAGGTTTAACAATCTTTGTGTCGCTCTGCTCCCTGCAACACTGTGTCTAGCCTCGGAACTGTGCTGCAGAAAGAAAAAACTGTTAGTTTTCTCCGCTGAACCGACCACTGACACTGGAATATGATTGCTGTTGAGGGGGAGATGGGGTTAGTTTTTCTAGGTAATGTTTCATTTATCATATTTCAAGGTGAGATGTCAGAGGGGCATCTCCAAGGAATAGGGTTGCACAAGTTAACTCCTGAGCTTATTCTAAGAGAGTTTATCGTATTTCAATGTAAGCTGCCTGAGGGACATCTCCCAGGGATAATGTTGTACTAGGCAACTCGCGATGCTAACCAAAAGTAGCACACATACATAAATATTTTGTGAACCATAACGCCGAGTTTAATCGAAAGAGAGGCACGGATATTTGTGTGTAAAAAATGGCATAACTCAGAGAGTCCCATCGTGCCGACATGGTCATTCCATAGGAAGATACCCACTACCTCAACAATGGTCAAATAGGTATCAGGCATGACTCCAACATCAATGGGAATGTCGGGTCCTTGTCGAAGAGACCAACAGGGTTTATACAGTTGAATCACTCCAGGTATTTGAAGGCTGCATGAGCTCACTCTAGGTGTTTGAAGGCTGCTCGAGTGTGATGGGGCCAAGCTCTTTGAGCCTAACCTCGTAGCTGTATAGCTGTAGTGGCGCAGCTGCATGATGAGCCTAGAATCAAGATGCTGGATGCGTTTCAGTTTGACAGTGCCCCCTTTATGTGTGAAGATCAAAATTGGACTGCATGTTCGAGGTGGGGACGGACGAGGAACTTGTACAACATCAATACTATGTGTTTCGTTCTGCTGATAAAGTTACGAGCGATGAAACCAGGGTAACGGTTAGCCATCGTGTAACTTTCTTCGACCTACGTGTCCTAGTTCAAATCTTTCGAAATTCTCTCTGTTGGTCGTCAATGGCAAAGTCGCTTCCTGCCATGGTGTAGTTAAAGTTGGCATTGTGACATTCCATGGGCACAACGGTAAATGTTGCAATTACTACATAGAAGGGCCTCTGACACACATCTGACCATTGAATGATCTTTTTGAGATCTTGATTGGTCGCTTGTCCGCCTCGCTCCCTCCATGCTGCGTGGCAGATCTACGTGTCATCTGCAAATTTCGATACCTTGGACAGTAGCCCAGCTTCTATGTTGATCACATGAATGAGGATGAGGACCGGACAGGACGCAGCCCTGAGGTACCCAAAGGGCCCACTTGGCCGTAGATAACTCTTATTTTGCGCCCTCTTAGTCAGGCGCGCAGCCCACGAAGTGCGTTGCCACCAATGCCGAGCTCATAGACATTTTGTAACAGTATAGTAGATGACATCCACTGCCTTGTGCTGGTCGTACACGTTGATCACCTCCTGAAAAATGTCTAGTATATTGGTCAGACAGATCAACCTACAGCGGAAGATATGTTGAGTGTCATGAATCAGTTTGTTGTCTTCAAAGGTGATCGACGAGTTGATCTCATATCAATCGCTCAATTTTTTTTATTCAATCTTCATCACACTGATTGGTCGATAATTGCTGGGTAATTGTGAGTAACATTTCTCGAAGATTGCCGCGACATTATCAGTTCTCATGTCTTCGTGGGCCTCGTCACTCGTCATCGATAAGTTGCAGATGTGAGTCAGAGAATCCCCCAATTGTTCCCGAGTTTCCTTGAAAACTCTTGGGTGGTGTCCATCGGAACCAATCGACTTGTAAATGTTCAGTCCTTCGAGTTGTTCAGCAAGTTCCTCTCGCGGAAACAAAATGTCGCCGAGAGTGACTTCCCCATCCTAACACTATCTCGTTCATTGCCGGGCCCTCAACTGTTAACACTGAGTACAAGAGGCAATTCAGGTCACTGACAATGTCCTCGTGTGACGTCCTGAGGGCACCATCATCATCCATTAGCGAGCCGACTGAGTCTCAAGCTATTTTACGTTCGATGAAATTCTTACCGTTCTCATTGGCGTCATCCGCATGGTTTCACTCTTTCGTAAAAGCATGGCTATGAGAATTTGCCTCCATTCCGCTGTTGTCCCTTCTTCGTTGAACATTTAGTTGACCGCGACGATTTAAGGCCCTTGCAACTTCTATTTTCCACCACGTGGGCCTAATCCTTTGAGCGAGATCTATTGCCCTCAAGAGTATACATCGGTCGCAGGTCTCGCGAGCTCTCTTTTTGAGAATACGACAGCAAACGAAGCGCACTTGCATAGTTACTCTTTCATCCTCTGAATGTCTGCTAACCAAAAATGGGGGCGGAGTACAGCTTCCTGGCGGGGGGGGGGGCGCTGGACAGGCATTTTAATAGTGAATTACACCATCTTGTGTGGCGCTTCCAAGTTGGTTGCTAGCTAGGATGTTGCTGAGCAAGCGCTTTTCAGTTGATAAGTTTAGGTCCTGTATTTTGTTCCCCTGGATCGGTCGAACATACTGGGTCATGCCAATGTGAGTTTGTTGCCTGGAACCTGTGAAAGTAGTCTCACCCACTCAATATACGGGAGATTAAGTGGCTAAAGATAATATACTCGTGATAATTGATCAGCTTTTTTGATCACCATTTCAAAGAGCTGGGCATCTTCTTCCGGGAAGCTGCGACTGTTGCGGTACCCCAATGCCAGCTTCAATGTTGTTCCGGCCACTTTGATTTGAAAATGTCGCATGAAACACTTGCGACTGTCGTGTTAAGAAATGGGTGCAGCATCTTCTTTATATACACCACGAACCCATTTCTTTCTCACCAAAGGTGAACTTTCTGTAGCCTGGTAGCATTATCACTGCTGTCAGTTTTCTACTTTGTAGAACGTGCCATGATTCGTTTATGCCAATGGCATCACACGAACACATAATCGCCAGTCACCGTAGTTCGGCTAACTTACAGTAGGGGAATAGGACGCCGTGTAACAGAAAGGATCTTATGAGGTGCGTGTCTCGGTGTTCGGCTTCTCCATTGATAGGGTCTCGACCTGGCGGCCTGGCAGCCGTGGGTCAGGATCTCACCCATCTCTCGGGTGGTCTTCATCGACACGAGTTGTACTTTCTGTGTATGTAAATTCTCGTGACCCTTGTAACCCATCTACCGTGCCCGCAACTTACTCTTCCTGAAGCAACTGATTGGTCATCGCTCCCTTCGTAAATTTTGTTGCAGTTACGGGGCATTTTTGGTAGGGTTATCTGCGGTCAATACTGGCCGCAAGGAACCTTGCGGCCAAAACTCTTAGCGTTTAAGTGGAGTAGTCTATCAAATCGGGTATTTCCTTTATCATTCACCGGTTCTGGAGCTGCTGATATCCATCTGAATCTACACCGCTGTGTCCAGTTAGGGTACGGTTTCGACCTACGGATGTCATGGTACGAGACATCGGCTTAGTCCAGGTCTCTGCAACTGAGCTGCCGTTGCAGAGTCTTACCGATTACATCGAGGAAGGAAGTTAGGGCTAAACTACCAAGACTCCTTCGTGATTGAACTGAATCCCTTTGATTGTTGTTGTTGCTCAATCACAACTCCCCTTGCGGTGGAGGAGCCACGGCCAGCGCACAAGCCGAGGCCTGGGAACCCACCGACGTGTGCGCTTTGAGAGTGCTACAGCAGTTGATATGATCTACATTAGGCCTGCAGCGCTGAGGTAGCGGATACTGTCGCGCGGGGGCTCCCATAGATCACGAGCTGACGTGATCTTATGGTGAGGTGGTTGGGCACGACGTCCCGACGTGCTCGACCAAATCGGGTGAACCCCGGCACCGAAAGCAGATATCAGAAGGGCCATTTTTCCCCAATCAATGGTTGTATGACTGTAAGGCCATGTGGTGCTCGCGCCGAAGCATCGACAAGTGCACTCTGTTACTCCTGACTAGTCCTAACTCCTCCCCGTCCATCCCAGTTGGGTAGCTCTGCAAGTTCGTGTTGACTCTGTATTCATCTAATACAAGAGCTGTGAAGTGTGTGTGTGTGTGTCTGTTTTATTTAAATGTGTTATCTGTAGGTTCAGGAACAGTCGTATAAAGGGAAATGAATTGTGTTGCCGGTGTGTCGGTTGGTTGGACGAGGGTTCAGTAGGTTGTGGCAGGGGTGTGCCAGGTCTGAAATATTGTTGAGGAATTGGTTCCCTCTCATATCAAGATGATGCTTGAGAGGGAGGACCTGGGTTTCTTTATGCAAGTGCGGAATGGGTGTGGTCTGTGTACAGCCCGTTGAAATGCGCAATGCTGTGTTCGGTATCCTTTGCAGGGAGTTAATGTGCGTGGGTGCGAGGTCCGAGGACCAAGTGGTATTGCGTAGTCCCTTCGGTCAACCCTCTTCCGGGATGCCTTTTTATCTAACTGTAAAGCATGGAGTACCAGCTTACTATCTTTCACAAGTTTTCTCGTTGTTTCCGCCAGGTCTTTGCGAGCCATCTCCATATCTGAACGTAGGTTTCTACTCAGAATGCACCAAAAGACTGTAGGTCCTGCTTTGCAGATACAAGATTTTCCTTCACCGTCTCCAATTAAAACTCCAGCTCCTCCACAAACCATCGAGAGCGTCCGCCAAGGTCACTACCGCTCTCACGCTGTCGATGGGTCTCCTCCTTCACCTCCTCCAGAACGCAGTCAGTCCTTCGTTCCGACTCGCGTATGACTGTGCGCAGCTGGTGGTCTTTACCGCAAGGTCCCCGTCCTCTCATGCGTTGTTGTCCCTTCTTTGCAAATCCTGGAAGGCACTCAGGACCTCGTCTATCCTGCCATCCACCTCTCAGAAGCGAGGTTATTCTGCCATCCACCTCCGTCCTGCTGCTGGAAATTCTCGAAGACGTGCTTGCTCAGCCTGGCGAGCCAGACCAAAGAGGGCAAGAGAAGAAGCAGCATCCTATCCTAGAAGATCCAAATCGTCCTCGTGGGTTCTCGTCGACTTCCACGCACCCCTCTACCCTCGTGCGCGCTTACTTTGAGCGTACACTTAAATTCTTATTATACTCCTACACACATTCATATTCTCCAACACTTATTATTTACTATCTTAGCACGACCTCCAGTCTGATTAGCCATTTATTATAGCACATTACACGAAAAGTAACAAAAAAATGTCTAGCCAATCGGCCACTAGTGATAACCTGTATTGCCGCTGACTTGCGTCTCACATCTGTTATTAATTAGCACGGTAGCGATGAAACGATTATTTTTTTAGTTTCAAAAACTCACCGTTTTAGACTCGATACTTGCTTGTCCTAAATCAAAACTTGAAAAGCTTAACTCAACCACGACTTTTGGAAAATTGTTGTCTCAGACAAGGACTTTTATTTTAAAAATGTGGATACATTTTTAATGAATGGGGAAGATGAAAACGGCCCACAAGAGACACCCCAGGAACGCGAAAACGCGATCAGTGCCTGGTTGTAATCCGGATGATCCATCATTACCTACAGCATATACAGTAGTTCTCTATGATGTTATCAGTTTATTGCAGGCACTCTTAACTCTGCACATATTGAACATTCTAATCCAGGAAATGAACGAGTGTCAGAAAGGAAGAAAATGCATATGAATATTTTATAATTCGAAATGAGAGAAACCGATCGTGGATACAGAAAAAATAATTATGAAACGTGGGTTTTCATTTTACTATAATTCCTTGACCCTATCTTCCATGCGCTAGACCAGTGGTCCCCTACCCCCTGTCCGCGGACCGGCAACGGGCCGAGGAGAAAATATTACCGGACCGTGAAGACTGATTTATCCACGTTCTTTTTCCAATATTTAGTGTCTTATTTGTGAATTTTTGTTTTGTTTTACGGAGTTTAATCATCAAGCAGACCACCTGGATGTAAATTGATCAGTAATTATAGGTTTAATTTGTTTACCAACAATGTTAACAATATTTGTTTCTTCACTTTTTATCTTGCTTGAAAAAAAGAAGCTAAGTACTTGAAAAAAATTAATGCTAAACAAAATTCATTTAAAAATTGTCACTGGTAATATTATTTAAATATAGAGACAGAAATAGAGCACTTAACGTCTATGAATAAAAATTGTAAATAGGCAATATATTGTCCTATATTTGGAATCTAGTTTCATTGAGACGGATAATATTACAAAAGCAACTCTGGTCTGCATTGATATCGGCTACCACATCTCTAATGAGGCAATTAACTCTTTTGAATATCTTCTACACTGAAATTCCATGAACTTGAATTTAAGTTAAATTTTCTATTTTTTTGAGGCTGAAAACGTTAACCGAAGGTGAGAAAATTGTAAATGTTATTGTCAAAATATGAATATTTTAAACTTGACCTTTAGTGGTCCGCATAATATTTTTCAAACATTGGCCGGTCCGCGACTACAATAAGGTTGAGGACCACTGAGCTAGAACATTGATGATGTCTGCTCTGTTCTTTACAAGTATTTCATTTGATTTTGGGCACATATGTTTTCCAGTCAACTAATCTTCAATAATGTTGTAATCATTGTGTTCACCATTAAAACCTGTATAAATGGAAATAGGTTGCGTGACGTACAGGGCGGGTGGAATGTTTTATGCCTCAAGGAGGTTGAATGAATAATACTGAGCTGCTCTAACGCATTTCCTGCTCTAATGCTGCTGGGGCCGATGCGAGGTCGCGCCGCCATCATGGAAGGGGCACCACCGCTGATGAAACTCGGTAAACATTTGCGCCGTGAATAACAACCGCTTCTGAACTAGTGTATCAATATTGATGTTTATTACGTACTTGAGGATATCTTTTAATAAATGTACCTACACCAGCGATTTTGGTTTGAATCCCCCTACAGTATAAAGAAGCTCATACATTCATCGCCCACCGGCCGCTAAATAACTCCTCTGTGAACGAAGGTTTCCTGGAAACATTAGGGAATACGCTCGTAATGTCCATATACAACGCATATAAACATTAGGAAATACGCTCGTAGTGTCCATATACAACGCATATAAACATTAGGAAATACGCTCGTAGTGTCCATATACAACGCATATAAACATTAGGAAATACGCTCGTAGTGTCCATATACAACGCATACAAACATTAGGAAATACGCTCGTAATGTCCATATACAACGCATATAAACATTAGGAAATACGCTCGTAGTGTCCATATACAACGCATATAAACATTAGGAAATACGCTCGTAGTGTCCATATACAACGCATATAAACATTAGGAAATA
>SDVV010025250.1:0-12454 GCA_016164225.1 Gammarus roeselii | reverse complement strand
ACCCTCGAACAAAACACACCTGTGGGTGTCAGAGCTTCCAACCCTTGAACGAAACACACCTGTGGATGTCAGAGCTTCCAACCCTCGAACATAACACATGTGGATGTCAGAGCTTCCAACCCTCGAACAAAACACCTGTTGATGTCAGAGCTTCCAACCCTCGAACAAAACACACGTGGATGTCAGAGCTTCCAACCCTCGATCAAAACACACATGTGGATGTCAGAGCTTCCAACCCTCGAACAAAACACATCTGTGGATGTCAGAGCTTCCAACCCTCGAACAAAACATACATGTGGATGTCAGAGCTTCCAACCCTCGAACAAAACACACATGTGGATGTCAGAGTTTCCAACCCTCGAACGAAACACACCTGTGGATGTCAGAGCTTCCAACCCTCAAACAAAACACACCTGTGAATGTCAGAGCTTCCAACCCTCGAACAAAACACACCTGTGGATGTCAGAGCTGCATTGTTAAATTCCCTTTTCCTGCCGAACACTCCCTCCTCTCCCCCGCATTTGTCCCCTCTTCCTGCCGAACATCCCTCCTCTCCCCCGAATTTGTCCCCTCTTATATGCTCAGTTCCGATCATCTGTCGTTTTTTAGAAGGTCTGGAAAGGTTCTGGAAAGTGAAAGGTGTTCGTGACCGCCCAGGGTAATGCCTTTTGGATCTGCATTTCTGTTGACCCTTTGTCTTTACGTCTCCGTCCTCCTCCCCTGCAGAGGGAGGGTCTGAAAGAACCGCTAAATTATTGTTCGCTAATTAACGGTCGCTGGGAGCGTATTTTTATCTCTTGACTAGCGCGAAGTTTATTACAGTCCAAGTTTATTCCTGGGGCCATGCATGCCAAGAATGTTTAAGGGGGTTGCACCTCTGGCGGCAGTCGGTGGGTGGAGGGTTGCGCATGTGGCGGCAGTCGGTGGGTGGAGGGTTGCACCTCTGGCAGCAGTCGGTGGGTGGAGGGTTTCACCTCTGGCAGCAGTCGGTGGGTGGGGGTTGTACCTCTGGCAGCAGTCGGTGAGTGGGGGTTGTACCTCTGGCTGCAGTCGGTGGGTGGAGGGTTGCACCTCTGGCTGCAGTCGGTGGGTGGAGGGTTGCACCTCTGGCTGCAGTCGGTGGGTGGAGGGTTGCACCCCTGGCAGCAGTCGGTGGGTGGAGGGTTGCACCCCTGGCAGCAGTCGGTGGGTGGAGGGTTGCACCTCTGGCAGCACAGCAGTCGGTGGGTGGAGGGTTGCACCTCTGGCAGCAGTCGGTAGGTGGGGGATATACATCCTTGGAAATTGCAGGCAGAGGTATACTTAATGAACTAAGTTTAGACGCTCGTGCATACAACGACCGCAGGGCTGCCTTGCTATTGCCCAGAAGCAAGTAAAGGCCACCCGCGTATCTTACTTGCCCCACCACCCGCGTATCTTGCCCCACCATGAGATGAACCTCTATTTACCACCGTACGGTAAACCTCTATATTCGGTGTGGGCGTTGGAGCTGTACAGGTGAGGGGCGACACGGGGTTGTGAACTTCCCAGAGGCATGAAGGATGTTGCCTGACCTTGCTGTGAGAACATTTCCACCTGAGCTTCACGAACCGCTTTCCGGTATACCTCCCGCGCCACCACCCTCCGCCCTCTCTTGCCGTGATGTGCTATTGCGGGCAAAGGTGGAGGGGTAGTGACAACCACTGCATCATAGTGGTGGTCTCAGCTGCCTGCAATACTGTTTGATGAGTATGGAAGGACGTGTGGTGAAGGAAGTGGTCTGTGATGGACTGATGATGGCGGAAAACTAAACACTTACCCACACGTTGCTCAATACCCTTTTTTTAATACAGACCGGCCTAAACTTTGAATTAGAATGCTATAGAAGTAAAGACGAGTAGCAGTCGTAAGGTATAATTATACCTGTTTGAGCATTTTCGTGCAAGAATACTTGTACTAGGATTTACTTCCTTTTATACAGTTGACCTTGCCAACAATTTTTATTCTTCAGAGTTTTTTTCCTGCTCATACTCGCATTTCCGGTCATCTCGTTCATGAAGAAATCGGTCCAGTTATCAGACCCATCCTAATGACTCAATGAACAGTTGCTTCTGTGCATATGTACACGTCATGTTAACTATGTAATTAATTTTAACATTCGTTTCCACGAGCGACAAACATTACGTGTGTTATAATGTAATTTGTTGATTCATGTGGGACATTTTCCACCATGTTTGCTTATTAAATGTCAGTTTTAACAGTGAATGCTCATGATTGAGTAAATGTGTGTTGACCTTACTTATCTTACCTATTTATATTGGGATCAATTTTGTAATCATATTGAGCAATGGAGAGTAGAGAATGTCCTTCAACAATATTCACAGATTGGTGGGACTTGAAGCTAATTTAATTCACAGCCCTTAGTTATTAGGTGATATTGCGCATACATAAGTAGCAGATGTTGTCATCAGGACGGCTAACGCCGGCGAAGACTTGGCACGTATCATCTGTGTATTTTGACGTTTCTGTAATTAGTTAACCTGGCATTACACCTAAATAATGTAAATCCATGAATAAATATCTTCAATCCCTGAATCCTTAAATGTTGCTATTCAGTTTAGAAACACGCGTTACAATAAATTTGTCCTATTCCCTCCATCGTGAACTTTGCCATTCATTGTAAACTTCGTACGTGATAGTGAAAAAGACGTTAATTAATTGAAGAGAAATGATGTGCCCGTCTCCATCTTGTCGTCCGCTAGTATCATGGACCATTACTGATGGATGACGCGCCCGTCTCCATCTTGTCGCCCGCTAGTATCATGGACCATTACTGATGGATGACGTGCCCGTCTCCGTCTTGTCGCCCGCTAGTATCAAGGACGATTACTGATGGAGTCCAGTCTCAATTAAACTTTACATTATTTCAATAGTCTGCTCGGACTCAGTGAAGCGGACGTAGCTATCTATACTAAAGACGGTATACATGGCGCTAATACGCAGCTAATGATCAATGCACCCCCCCCCCCTCTCTAATCATTGACTATTCCTAATTGATTGTCTTATGTGTCGTTTGTGTTATGATTTAGGAATTTTGCTTTGATCCTGATGATGTTTTTATATAAATTATCCCGTCATGCGCTGAATAATTTCTCATGTCTATTGTTTTTTAGGCAATGTTTCTTGTTTTCCCATCGTTCAGCCGCTGATGAGGCGCGAAGTAGTACTCCAAAATTGCGGCTTCTATCGTAGATTATTTTCTTTATCCAAAATTGTGTATGTCATCCATTTAGTAAAATTGATACCTCGATGTTGAGGCCCTAATTTATATTACATATACCTTCTCCAAGCCTGCTAATGAGTTATGATTTTGTATTAATGTGGCCAGATCCGATATAAAGTGGATGCAGTTTAGACGTTAGTCAGAATTAAAGTTAGTCTTATTTAGACGTCAGTCAGAACGATAGATAATGTAAATTAGGCGTTAGTCCGAATTTAAGTAAGTGTAATTTCGGCGTTAGTCAGAATATCCTCCAGTCTCTTGATAATGCCATGTTTTGGTTTGTGCCGCTGCTGTTCAAAGTTCATTCTAATGTTGTTATTGCTGCTGCATCCTACCATGTATTGTTAAGCTACTTTAATAATAGCAAGCATGCTCCATGGGCTCTTGCAGCGACATACTAACAGCCGACCAACCTCCTTATTCTCTAGCCCCTCCCCCCACCCTCTCCAACCCCTTGCACCGGAAATATTCGAGTGCGGTCTTGGGGCCTCATCGAAGGGGAGCAATGCAGAAGGAGGGGGGGGATGGTTGACCCCCTCCCCTTCACGGGTCACTGACGGGTCAGGAGTCCGTTACTGGCCATGTTATGTTCCACGTGAGCCTCTCCCCTCACGTGAGCCTCCATCGTGAGCCTTATCACTGTCGTGAGCTTTGTTCGGGCGAAGTAAAGAACTTGTCATACGAAGCAGCAAGACAAATATTGGCTTGCTTCAAGAGGTTGATGTAATACTGTTTTAACTATTGATGGTGAAGATTATACATCAAACTAACTCATTAATAATTGACTATATTATTTCCAGGTCCTAGAAAAAGTCTAGATAATCACCATCTCACTGTGGGAGGGATACTACCTGGAACAGGGATAAACCATCTCAGTGTGGGAGGGATACCACCTGGAACGGAGATAAACCATCTCTGTGTGGGAGGGATACTACCTGAAACGGTGATAATTTTTTTCACTGTGGGAGGGATACTACCTGGAACGGGGATAAGCAATCTCACTGTGGGAGGGATACTACCTGGAACGGATAAACCATCTCACTGTGGGAGGGATACTACCTGGAACAAGGATAAACCATCTCACTGTGGGAGTGATACTAACTGGAACAGGGATAAACCATCTTACTGTGGGAGGGATACTACCTGGAACAGGGATAAACCATGTCACTGTGGAAGGGATACTACCTGGAACAGGGATAAACCATCTCACTGTGGGAGGGATACTACCTGGAACAGGGATAAACCATCTCACTGTGGGAGGGATACTACCTGGAACAGGGATAAACCATCTCACTGTGGGAGGGATACTACCTGGAACAGGGATAAACCATCTCACTGTGGGAGGGATACTACCTGGAACAGGGATAAACCATCTCACTGTGGGAGGGATACTACCTGGAACAGGGATAAACCATCTCACTGTGGGAGGGATACTACCTGGAACAGGGATAAACCATCTAACTGTGGGAGGGATACTACCTGGAACAGGGATGAACCATCTCATTGTGGGAGGCATACTACCTGGAACGGAGATAGAATTGTGGCGTCCACCTTATGCTGACTAATTAATGTTAACATTGTGCTAACGAGTAATAGAGCCCCAGTGACGCCCGACAGTGGGAGTAGTGACAGCTGGCATCTTGTCCCTCTGATATCTTTGCCTTTGTCACATCATTTATCCCCGTGCGTGTGCAATGTTAATGAGGCCAAACTTGCTATAGAATAAGAGAATAGTTATCGAGTGGGTAGTGCCATGGATGGCCAGGAGTTTTCAGAAAGCCGTATCTTTATACATTTTTATATTATTTTATATTATTTTATATTCTATTTATGCGAGGAAGTTTGGGACAAGATGTGATGCCAATGTGTTCAGATGCTGTATCCTGACCACCATTGATCACAGCCCCACCAAACTGGCAGTCATAGTCGATGCTTTAGATGCTGTATCCTGACCACCATTGATCACACCATTATCACACTTGCAGTCATAGTCGTTGTTTTTGATGCTGTATCCTGACCACCATTGATCACACCCTTATCACACTTGCAGTCATAGTCGATGCTTTAGATGCTGTATCCTGACCACCATTGATCACAGCCTCACCAAACTGGCAGTCATAGTCGATGCTTTAGATGCTGTATCCTGACCACCATTGCTCACAGCCTCACCAAACTGGCAGTCATAGCCGATGCTTTGGATGCTGTATCCTGACCACCATTGATCACACCCTTATCACACTTGCAGTCATAGTCGATGCTTTGGATGCTGTATCCTGACCACCATTGATCACAGCCTCACCAAACTGGCAGTCATAGTCGATGCTTTAGATGCTGTATCCTGACCACCATTGCTCACAGCCTCACCAAACTGGCAGTCATAGTCGATGCTTTGGATGCTGTATCCTGACCACCATTGATCACACCCTTATCACACTTGCAGTCATAGTCGATGCTTTGGATGCTGTATCCTGACCACCATTGATCACAGCCTCACCAAACTGGCAGTCATAGTCGATGCTTTAGATGCTGTATCCTGACCACCATTGCTCACAGCCTCACCAAACTGGCAGTCATAGTCGATGCTTTGGATGCTGTATCCTGACCACCATTGATCACACCCTTATCACACTTGCAGTCATAGTCGATGCTTTGGATGCTGTATCCTGACCACCATTGATCACACCCTTATCACACTTGCAGTCATAGTCGATGCTTTAGATGCTGTATCCTGGCCACCATTGCTCACAGCCTCACCAAACTGGCAGTGGTTGTCTCGGTGACAGTTGATGGCATCAACACCCGATCCTAGCAAGGTCAAGGCACGACCTGGCGTCGAAGTTTGACCAGAATACTGATCATCCTGCCGATTGAATGAGAGTCGTGCACGACTTCATTGTTTGGCGCAATACTTCAAATAGGCATCCAACAGTTTATTGTTTCATGCAATTGTTCAAGGGGTATCCAAAAGTTTCTTTTTGGGTGCAATTCTCCCAGGGTATCCAACAGTTCATTCATTTTTTTGGGGTAATACTTCAAGGGGTATCCAACTGTTCCTTTTTGGGTGCAATACATCTGGGGTATCCAACAGTTCGTTCATTGTTTGACGCAATACTTCAAGGAGTATCCAACAGTTCCTTTTTAAATAATTGGGTGCAGTACTTCTGGGGTATCCAACAGGTCATTCATGGTTTAGCGCAATACTTCAAGGAGTATCAAACAGTTCCTTTTTAAATAATTGGGTGCAGTACTTCTGGGGTATCCAACAGTTCATTCATTGTTTGGCGCAATTCTTCATGGGGTATCCAACAAATTTCAGACCCAGCTATGATGACTGAATATTTTGATGTTGTCGCATGTTTTCTGGTCGAGGAACATTGCCTGCTCTAGACCGAAGTTTATATCAACTGGATAACAAGTTACGCATTACCTCATTTGGATGCCTAACCAATTGTCATCAAAGTGTTGGTAACTACTTATTCTGCCTGTCATAGGGGTTCAAATACCCTAGGCATTTATCAAATGACCGTATATTTAATTCTTGAGTTCGCCTCTTTGGACGGAGTTGTAGTGTGTCCTCCGAAGACCGGACACGGACGGGTCGCCCTAGTCTCCCCGCATAACTATTTGCTAATGCACACGGCTTCCCTCTAGAGTAGACTCATTGTGGTTTATTGCCCTTTACAGTGCCGGGCACCTACTGGTACTTACTACTTATGTATGTATGTAATGTATGTATGTAATGTATGTATGTATGTATGTATGTATGTATGTATGGACATACAGCCGTTTCCCCCTTAGTTAGGAGGGTGACTAAGTTAGGCTGACAAAGGGGGGAGGCGCCCAAACTCCCCGCCACAAGATTGCCGTGTCCATGCCGCGGCTCGAACTCGCGACATGCAGCACCAGAGGCTGACACTGCAGTCGGACACGCTAACCACTCGGCCACGGCTACTTCAAGGGGTTCCCAACAGACATACTAATCCTAAGTAATCATCAAACTATGCGTATCAAGTAATGATCTATGCGTATTAACTTATGATATATGACAATCAAGTAATAATCTAAGCGAATTTAGTGATGCTGTACGAATATTGCATAATAATCACTGGTTTTCTGCGTACTAAGTAACGACCTATGCGTATTAAGTAATGATCGATGCGTATTCATTATTGATCTCTGCCTATTAAGTAATGATCTCTGCGTATTAAGTGATGATCTATCTTATTAAGTAAGGGTCGATGTGCATCAAGTGATGATCCATGCGTTATCAGTAATAATTCATGCGTATTAAGTAATGGTTGATGCGTCTTGAGGAATTATCTATGCGTAATCGATAATAGTCGAAGCATATTTTGGGATGATCTATAGCTAAATGGTAATGATCACTGCGTATTAAGAAATGGCCCATGCGTATTAAGTAATGGTCGATGCGTATTAAGTAATAGTCGATGCGTATTAAGTAATGATCACTGCGTATTAAGTAATGATCGATGCGTATTAAGTAACGGTCGATGCGTACTAAGTAATGATCACTGCTTATTAAGTAATGATCGATGCATTTTAAGTAATGATCGATGCGTATTATGTAATCATCTCTGCGCATTAAGTAATTGTTGATGCGTATTGCGTATAAATCAATATTTTATCCTATCTACGTATATTCCGGGGCATATTTTATGTATAACTTGGCCCTCCTCCCCCGTCCGTCACTCTAAGTGCCCTCTTTAACCTCTTTCCCTCTCTCCCTCTCCCCCACAGCACGCTAACGCAGTACGCGCCGCCGCAGAAGAGGCTGGTCGTAATGGCCGTAGACTGTCTGGCCGTTGGTCGGTACCACAGAACGAAGTGGTCTGGAGACCGGGGGTCGAACCTGGCTCCTTCAAGGCCAGGGACAACGTCTCCAACTTCATCAAGTGAGTACACTATCTCGAAGACTTCGAGCATAAGTGTATGTTACATTAAAATACGACCACACGTTCTGTGTTTCTGGCTGCCATGGAGCGAGAATAAGCCAAGTTAAAGAGGTGTTTATACCACGTCACATGTTTACAGCGCAAGTGCTTCTGATTGAATGTTTTGACCATGTCTCTTCCCTAGACCACTGACTATTGAATACTTTGACCATGTCTCTTCCCTAGACCACTGACTATTGAATACTTGACCTGACCATGTCACTTCCCTAGACTACTGACTATTGAATACTTTGACCATGTCACTTCCCTAGACCACTGACTATTGAATACTTTGACCATGTCTCTTCCCTAGACCACTTACTATTGAATACTTGACCTGACCATGTCACTTCCCTAGACTACTGACTATTGAATGTTTTGACCATGTCTCTTCCCTAGACCACGGACTATTGCATGTTTTGACCATGTCTCTTCCCTAGACCACGGACTATTGAATATTTTGACCATGTCTCTTCCCTAGACCACGGACTATTGAATGTTTTGACCATGTCTCTTCCTTAGTCCACGGACTGGTGAATGTTTTGACCATGTCTCTTCCCTAGACCACGGGCTATTGAATATTTTGACCATGTCTCTTCCTTAGACCACTGACTATTGATTGTTTTGACCATGTCTCTGCCCTAGACCACTGACTACGGAATGTTTTGACCATGTCTCTTCCCTAGTCCACGGACTGGTGAATGTTTTGACCATGTCTCTTCCCTAGACCACAGACTAATGAATATTTTGTCCATGTGACTTCCCTAGACCACTGACTATTGAATGTTTTACCCAGGTCACTTCCCTAGACCACTGACTATTGAATGTTTTGACCATGTCTCTTTCCTCGACCACTGACTATTGAATGTTTTGACCATGTCTCTCCCCTTGACCACTGACTATGGAATGTTTTGATCATATCTCTTCCCTAGACCACGGACTAATGAATGTTTTGACCATGTCTCTTCCCTAGACCAGTGACTATTGAATGTTTTAACCATGTCTCTTCCCTAGACCATGGACTAATGAATGTTTTGACCATGCCTCTTCCCTAGACCACGGACTATTGAATGTTTTGACCATGTCTCTTCCCTAGACCACGTACTAATGAATGTTTTGACCATGTCTCTTCCCTAGACCACTGACTATTGAATGTTTTGACCATGTCTCTTCCCTAGACCACTGTCTATATAATGTTTCAACCATGTCTCTTCCCTAGACCACTGACTATTAAATGTTTTGACCATGTCTCTTCACTATACCACTGACTATTGAATGTTTTGACCATGTCTCTTCCCTAGACCACGGACTAATGAATGTTTTGACCATGTCTTTTCCCCAGACCACGGACTATTGAATGTTTTGACCATGTCTCTTCCCTAGACCACGGACTAATGAATGTTTTGACCATGTCTCTTCCCTAGACCATGGACTATTGCATGTTTTGACCATATCTCTTCACTAGGTCACGGACTATTGAATGTTTTGACCATGTCTCTTTCCTAGACCACGGACTACTGAATGTTTTGACCATGTCTTATCCCTAGACCACGGACTATTGAATGTTTTGACCATGTCTCTTCCTTAGACCACGGACTAATAAATGTTTTGACCATGTCTCTTACATAGACCACTGACTTGAATGTTTTGACTATGTCTCTTCCATAGACCACGGACTAATGAATGTTTTGACCATGTCTCTCTCATAGACCACGGACTAATGAATGTTTTGACCATGCCTCTTCCCTAGACCACGAACTGGTGAATGTTTTGACCATGCTCTTCCCTAGACCACGGACTAATGAATGTTTTGACCATGACCCTTCCCTTGACCACGGACTATTGAATGTTTTGACCATGTCTCTTCCCTAGACCACGGACTATTGAATGTTTTGACCATGTCTCTTCTTTAGACCACGGACTATTGGTCCGCATGGGAATAGAAGAGGTGATGGCTGGAATGATGTGGCTCAATGTATTTTCTGGTAGGACCATCATTGATAGTTTCATGGCTTCAGATGACTGGGTAATAATGATGTAGTGCTGTTTCATAATGGATTTAATAAATAGTTTGTAGTTTGTATTAATAGTCTATAATGTTGACTGAGGCTGTTCAATGAAAGTTTGGAAACCCAAACTACCCACGTCGTCAGTAGTTGAAAATTAAATTTTAAACAGTCCTGAAAACTTTGAACCCAAATTGGGTTTGTGTGCCCTACGGGGAAGCGTGCGATGACTCCCGTTGAGGCCCCGGTGGAAATGAGGCTCAAATCATATCATACCAAATTGGGTTGACCGTATATGTGCAGAAAAATCTCTGTTATATCCATTCTATAATTAAGTAAATTCCTGCTATGGCATGTGTATGGAGGAAGTTTTATTGACTCTAATGCCCAAAGTAGAGGAAGACTGCTTGGCGGTTGACTCAACGAGAGTCAATAACGAAATGCTTCTCTGAAGTAAAACAGTTGAACAAAAAATATTTTTCGAAATTCTTTTCGACGTCCGATTTATAACAATTGTAGAAGCAATTAAAAACGAATTGGTTGCGACGATCTAAATTTGGTTCCCACTAGCGCTTCTAAAATTTTGCTCTGAATGTTATAGTGCTATGCAATTCTCAGGCATGAATCATATATGATCCACTCACCATACAGTAAACTGTTTAACCTGCAATAATTTTCAACCAAACCTACTCCCCCTTCTTCTAGGTGGATCCGAAACCTGGGCGTGCACGAAGTACTGCTCTTCGAAACAGATGACCTCGTGCTGCGCAAGAACGAAAAGCACGTGGTGCTGGCACTGTTGGAGGTGGCACGCCAGGGGCACAAGTGAGTAACGCCAAAGGGCCAAGGGGCACGAGTAACGCCAAAGGGCAGTGGGCACAAATGTACTCACTGCTTATCATATCTCACAGGCAGAACTACAAGTGCATAATCGCCGTCAGAATAGTAATATTCCTACCTTCTATCACTAGGCGGCAAGGGTTCCTCCCTTCTATCACTAGGCGGCAAGGGTTCCTCCCTTCTATCACTAGGCGGCAAGGGTTCCTCCCTTCTATTACTAGGCGGCAAGGGTTCCTCCCTTCTATCACTAGGCGGCAAGGGTTCCTCCCTTCTATTACTAGGCGGCAAGGGTTTCTCCCTTCTATCACTAGGCGGCAAGGGTTCCTCCCTTCTATCACTAGGCGGCAAGGGTTCCTCCCTTCTATCACTAGGCGGCAAGGGTTCCTCCCTTCTTTCACTAGGCGGCAAGGGTTCCTCCCTTCTATCACTAGGCGGCAAGGGTTCCTCCCTTCTATCACTAGGCGGCAAGGGTTCCTCCCTTCTATCACTAGGCGGCAAGGGTTCCTCCCTTCTATCACTAGGCGGCAAGGGTTCCTCCCTTTGTAAGCTAATGACTAAAGCTTACTAATTCAACAACTTTTATTCCATTGTACAATATGGCACACTAAACTGGGTGAAATCTAGCCTCCAAGCATCTCATGGCGTTACATCATATACACTATAACAATACATGCACGTGCAACAACTGGTCGAACTCTGTGCCTTCACTACAAATGTGCAAATACGACCATATTCAGTGAAATGGTTATTGCACCCTTCCTGTGATGACGTCACCTCGTGTCTCCTACAGCAGCCGTCAATCACCACCCTTACCTAGTCTTGCAATCTTCCCCGTCAGAGGCGTTAGTGGCCACGGCGCCCGTGAGAAGTACGCCCGACACTGCCGGATTGTTTCGCCTCCACTGCTGGCCGCTACTGGCTTGTTGATTGTCCAGCTTGGGCCGAGCGACGGTCGTGGGATATTGTTTCGCCTCCACTGCTGGCCGTTACAGGCTTGTTGATTGTCCTGCTTGGGCCGAGCGACGGTCGTGGGATATTGTTTCCCCTCCACTGTTGGCCGTTACAGGCTTGTTGATTGTCCAGCTTGGGCCGAGAGACGGTCGTGGGTTATCGTTTCCCCTCCACTGCTGGCCGTTACTGGCTTGTTGATTGTCCAGCTTGGGCCGAGAGACGGTCGTGGGATCTTGTTTCCCCTCCACTGCTGGCCGTTACAGGCTTGTTGATTGTCCAGCTTGGGCCGAGAGACGGTCGTGGGATATTGTTTCCCCTCCACTGCTGGCCGTTACAGGCTTGTTGATTGTCCAGCTTGGGTCGAGAGACGGTCGTGGGATATTGTTTCCCCTCCACTTCTGGCCGTTACAGGCTTGTTGATTGTCCAGCTTGGGTCGAGAGAC
>SDVV010025249.1:0-12454 GCA_016164225.1 Gammarus roeselii | reverse complement strand
GTAACGCTGAGAGACCGGATCACCAACGACGTGGTTCGAATCAGAACAGGGATGGTGAAGAAGTTGGAGAACAGATTGGATTCGCGTGTACTGAGATGGTTCGGGCACATGGAGAGGATGGATGAAAGGAGATTGGTGAAAAGGGTGATGAATGCGGAGGCAAGTGGTCGCAGGCCTAGAGGTAAACCGAAGTTAGGGTGAATGAATGGTGTGAAGCATTCGTTAGAAAGGAGAGACTTCAATGTGGCAGTAGCGAGAGAGCGTGCAATTAACAGACGTGAGTGAAGAATGGTTGTGAATGGTTAACTTTAGGCGCAGCTCTGATGTGCTATCCCGCCCTTGGCATCACGTTGTCGGAATGGTCGCGGGTAGGGGGAGCTCGGCCATCATGATGCGGTGGGGGTAAACCAGTGAAAACTGCCGGGCCCTGCTGCTGGCAACGGATCCTTGGACCGCACTCGTGGCCCAGAGTGTGTGTGTGTTGCGTGGTTACTAGCCGGACCCTTTAGCACAAAAAGACTAAGTTGTGAGTGTGAGCGTATGAGGGATTCGGCCTGGTGACTGTATGTATAATGTCCACACACTGTTTTCAGGCATCATTTCGATCATTTTCCTTGAATAGCTATAAAAATATTTTATAGTACAACCGCATTAATTATTCAGAAAAAAATTCCAGGAGCAAAAACCACTATCTCTTAATAATGTGCGCTTACAACATATTATGTAATTGTGTAATTCTTCTTTCTATATCCTTCGAGTTGTCTAATAACAAATTTTTCAAGTCTATCATGTATCATAACATAATTATACAATACCTATGTTAGAAGATGTGTTTCTAACTTAGAAATTCAGTTTCAAGAGTACCCACAACATATTTTAAATATTATAAATTTGCTCCCGGAAGTATGAACCGGCCGCCCGCTATAGTCGAACTTTGTTTGTCTAATTCAAACGGTGCATTTTATGTTTGAGTTTTATGCGGCAGACGCAAGAACTGAAAACTCATTTTTTCCAGATGATGGAAACTCATAATTAGAAAATAGTAACAGTTGGCTCCAGTCTCAAAATGACCTTCCACAAACGGAAGCAAAAACCGTAACATGTACGCTAGATACAGGTTTGAAGTCAAGTTATTTTGATTAGATTCAAGCCTCATTTCCACCGAAGCCTCAACGTGAGTCATAACAGGCTACCCCGTGGGTCTCGACAATCATGGATTCCAGTAAGCTCGCGTGCGAGAAAAACAACGTTGTCAAAGTTGAAACATTTTGAAAATTTTAGTCGTGTCAGACGCACGCTAGTGCGCACAAGAAAAACGCTAGACAAAACGGATCTCCGCTTTCAATCATTTAGAACTTCAAGAGCAATATGTAGCACGCCAGTGCGTTCAGGTAACATTGTCGAGACTGGTACAAGGTTTACGGCTACACGGACACAAGGTTCCGACAGCAACTCAACACAATGATTACAGCCACGCGGTTTAGTTCAGATACAGAAAAATTCCTTTATTCAGGTAAGATATACTCAGACGAAACGAATCCCCGCTTCCAGCCCCTCAGAACCTCAAGAGTAATATGTACACACGCCAGTGCACACAGATAGTATCGTCAAAATTGGTACAAGGTCCATGGCTTCACGGCTCAGATTAACTCCGACCGCAATGCAGCACAAGGTTTATAGTTACGCGGTAAAGGTCAACAACAGCAATTACATATGGTCCGCGAACGAGCACGGACTGAAAACCCCTTATTCACAAAATCACAAACAGGAACTCTCGCACAAATACATTAGCATTATTTTAGATGAAAAAATTGTGGATAGTGAAAAAGAAAGAAAGGGATGGTTCATCGTGGGCTGAGAAACTGCTCAGATTATTGACAACACACTAAATGTTTAGGGGGATAGGGGAAGGGAGGTTCCACGGGTCCCAAAAGAGCCAGATGGGTCCCGAAGGGTAACCCAAGTCTCTCGGGTCCCCCGAGCTCCCTCGAGTCCCCTCGTCTCAGCTCATCTCGGCTTGTCTCGACTCATTTCGGCCAGTCTCGACTAGTCGCGACTAACTCGACTTGTCTCGACATGTTTCGACTGATCTCGACGCACCTCGACCAGCCTTGACGCGGCACTCCCCCTTTGCTCCGGTAATCCTGTGGGCTGTAATAACTAATTTTTATATTCTAGCATTTCATATACATATATATATTTTTCTGTGTATAGGTTTTACAGTGTGGGGAGGGGGAAGCAAGGGTCCCAGAGTTCAGGGTGGCCTCAAGAGGGTTCCAAAATTTCTCAAGGGTGCCCCAAACGGCCTCGGAAGCGTCCAAGGGGTTCGCCCCAAATCCTCCTCGTCTTCCAAGTGCCCCGGGTTCCCGAAACCCCGGATTTCCCGAGTCCCGCGGGTCCCACGAGTACCCCCCCCCCCTCCCCGGGTCACCTAGTCCCAACCAGCCTCGATATATGATAAACAAGGCAAAATTCATCACTATGAAAAAACGGCACAGATAAATAATAGAGCCCACGAAAAAATAAAATACTAAAATAAAGTGTTAATGATCTATAAAATAAATAATCGTCCATCCACCCCAACATGAGGTTATGACAAATTCTGGAACAACATGTCTGCTATTTGCCATCGTTGCCGTAATATGTCTGATAGAAGGCAAAAAATAATGCATGCTGACTGGAACAACATGTTGTCTGCTATTTGCCATCTTTACCGTAATATGTCTTATAGAAGGCAAAAAAATAGTGCATGTTGAGTGGAGGAAAGAATTGCGACGCACTTCGTTGTCCCCTGATCAGTACATGAGCAATCTAATTTTGACGATTTGTTTTTGTCCTTCTAACAGTAACTGAAGGAACGCTCCGTAAATGAAGGTGAGCGGATTAAGTAGCCCTCTAGAAAATAACGGTAGAAGTTCATACGGACTTAGTTACAGCTAGTAAAAAGACAAATCCTAATTGGCTGAGCAATAAAAGGGGCCTGAGCAGAGCAACCCTCTCCTGACCTGAGTGTAGTTAAGGCAGGTGTCGATGGGGCAGTAGATGGGACGCATCGCCAGGGGTTGAAACGGGGCCAGGGCGTCACCGAAGTCGAACTCGGGTTCTGTAACACAAAATTTAGCTGCCGTTAAAAACATAACAAAATTGAGCTCAGTTCAGGGGTGTAAGCAATAAGGCATAGATGATAGTAAGCAAGATGAAACCCTCCTAGGGTTGTTTACTGTTCGTAAGCACGGATTTGCTAACTTATCGTAGCGGATTTGTGAGATACAGTCGAAATGTGTTAAACTTTCAACACAACACAGCCCGCCCACCTGTGAAGATGACCACGTTGAGTGGGTTGTTGGCCCACAGCTCCATGAAGTGCACGGCGTCACCAAAGCGTAGGGAAGGGTGGCCGCAGAACACCACACAAGGCTGAGACGGAGAATGAGTGCCCATTAGAGAGTGCGGCAGTTATAAGAGATAGCCAATTAATGATATGCAAATGGCCATTAAAATGATGCCGTAATGTGGGCGCACAGATACCTAGCACTTCGTCGCTAATCTTTCAGTAACGGTCCGTTGACCACGGAATAAATTAAATTATCTAGCTATGCCTTGTATGCTGATGGATGAGTATAATTAAATGATGTTGAAAACTTGGTTAGTCTTGGGTTCCGTGAGACCAAGAAACTAAACCTCGAAACCGCGGATCTAATCTACTGGAATGTTGCCGGTGGATAGTAATAGTCTGTATTGAAGCACTCTATGGTAAAATAAAGAATACCTACAAAGAAACCAGTTCCACAAAATATTTTTTCAAACATCAAAATTGAAAACCAAAACAACATAGATGAAGACTAATTGAGAGTGAAATCAATTAACAATTAACAAGCTATGTTAGTGCTAAGCGTGCCTAGTTTCCTTTTAGGTCTCTTTGCCACACGAGTATGTATACAAAGTTTCACGTTGGAGAGGCAAAGTACATGGCCACAAATAGGCAACACTTTGAGGGATCGTATCCCTACGTGACATCCACACAAATACAATGGCACGAAAGATGGGAAAGCAGATAGGATTTTCACCTTTTCTTCCAATTTGGGATCTTCATGCGCCACCAGTATTCTGTCCAACCTCTCATTTAATGGGAAAAAATCTTACCCCACACTGTTACATTGCAAAGGCCTCCATGAAGGGATGATTGGAGTTTATGATTCAGTTCTAAAAGGTATAGGTACTTTTTCTAGCTTGTGGCTACTTGAGGACAGTCAACATCATATACACCAAATACAAAGCTAGCACTGGCTCCTCCAGACACCTATCAATTGTATGCTACTCTCGGTTTACTGATAGTGACTGGTAAATTTACACCACAGTGAGTTACATGAGATAGGAGAGCAGTAGGCTTTAAAGAGCTGCACATCAACATCCGTTGTGAAGTCAAGGTGCTCGCCTCTATCGGAGCTAAGACGTGAGCAATTGTGAGCTCCTCCGAAGGGTGCGAAGGTCATATATTTCGCTAGGCTTTCACTACAGCGCGTGTGGAAAAAGCTGAGACATGTACACACATTTCACGCTAGTGCATACGGTACATAATTCAACAAAAATAACAGATTTAAAGGTAGCTTTCTAACTAGATTCTCGTTTCGATAAGTGTACCGAAGTACAATGAGAGGTGCACTAATTATTTCGGCTGTACTGCTGCAGACAGGCCGGTATGATTACCGAAATAGACTAGCAATTTCTGGTTAATGGGCTTAGTGAGGAGGCTTTGTGGAGTGGAAGGAAGATTAAAGAAAACTCGTCCAGCTGCCGCGAGTGCGTTGCACTCCTTCAGTAAGGGCTTCACGCTGCCTGGTGGCACAGGGGATTTGGTTGCGCTAGCAGCTCCATGTCTGCAGCCATTTAATGGTTTTGAGTTTCCCACGTGTGGCTAGGTGCACATAGAGGCGATGAATATTGTACAGAATATTGGTCTCCACAGCAACTCACGAAGTATCGGTTTATTGTGTGAGGTCGGTAAGTTGTACGGGCGAGAGCTGATTAAAAGGGTTAGAAACTCTACGGATGGCGCACAGTGTAGCGTTAGGAGTGATAGAGGGTGTGCCGATCAGATTTATGCAGTAAGGCATGTCTGTGAGGTCTACGACCGGGTTGACAGGGAAGCGCTGTGGAGGGTGTTGCGTTTTTATGGAGTGGATGGAAATCTGTTGAAAGTAGTTCAGAGTTTCTATGTAGACAGCAGAGCATGTGTCAGAGTGGGAAGCGAGGTGAGTTGAGGGTGACCGGTTTACAGTGAAAGTGGGCCGGAGACAAAGCTGCATTATGACACCCTGGATGTTCAATCTCGACATGGATGGAGTGGTCAGGACAGTGACGGCGAGTGTATTGGGTCGCGGCTTGGAGTTGCTGGAA
The DNA here is from genome assembly GCA_016164225.1 of Gammarus roeselii. NCBI lineage: Eukaryota > Metazoa > Arthropoda > Malacostraca > Amphipoda > Gammaridae > Gammarus > Gammarus roeselii. The sequence continues at coordinate 7,057 of SDVV010025249.1, read as the reverse complement.
ACGAATAGGCAGAGTTGGCAGTTGAGCCAGTTACTGTTTGTGGATGATAGGGCACTCGTGGCAGATTCAGAGCAGAAGCTGTGTAGGCTAGTGTCTGAGTTTGGTAGAGTGTGTGAGAGGAGGAAGCTTCGCGTGAACGTGGGTAAAAGTAAAATAATGTGATGCTCGAGGGATGTCGATGCAAGCTGAATTAGTGTCTTCCTCCATGATCAGGAGTAATTGGAAGAAGTTCAACGTTTTTAGTATCTGGGTTCCCCGGTGGAGATGACTGAACTAGTTTAAACTGAAGTGGAGGCGCGAGTGAAGGAGGAGTGTAAAGTGTTGGGTACACTGAGTGTAATGAGCTGTAGGACGTTGGGGATAGAAGCAAAGAGAGGGCTGTATGAGGGTGTAGTTGTCATAACTATGCTCTACGGAGCTGAGACTTAAGGCGTGAGAGCAGAACAGCCAAGAAGGTTGAATGTCTTCGAGATGAAATGTTTTAGGAGCATAGCTGGTGTGACGCTGAGAGACAGGATCGATAACGAAGTGGTTCGAATTAGAACGAGGATGGTGGAGAAGTCGGAGGACTGAGTTGACTCGCGTATTCTGAGATGGTTCGGGCACATGATGAGAATGGATGAAGGGAGATTGGTGAAAAGGGTGTTGAAGGCAGAGGCGAGTGGACGTAGGCCTCGAGGTAGACCGAAGTTTGGGTGGATGGATGGAGTGAAGCAGGCGTTAGGAAGGAGAGACTTCACTGTGGAGGTAGTCAAAGAGCGTGCAATGAATAGGCGTAAGTGAAGAATGATTGTGTATGAATGATTTTTGACGCTGCCCTGTTGCGCTTTTCTGCCCCTGTCATCTTGTTAAGAGACGGGATGGTCGTGGGTGGAGTAGCCCGGTCATCATGACGTGACAGGGGTAAACCAGTCACACGGTAGGGCCCTGCCGCCGATACTGACCTAGGACCGCCCTCATGACCCGAAGGGTGTGTGCTGGGTCTTCCGGCCGGACCCTTCACCGCAAAAGGGTCAAGTTGTGTGCGCGCATGAAAGAAGTGCGAGATGCGCCTTGCCGTCGGCCACCCACCTTTCTGGGGGATTCAGCCAGTGTCTATATCTGTACCTTTTGGAAACTTTGGTTTCTCATTCTTCAACTGAGGGTTTGACTAAAGACATTTAACGTCCACTTTCTTATCACTTATCGTTCCAATGGATGTTTTATGAAAGTTAATGATAGTGAATCGATCTTGGTGGTGTATGGTAAGAAAAAGTTATTGACGGATGGAGATCAGTTTAGCAAGTGACCTGCAAACTCATTTCCCTTTAGCCCCGCATGACCAGAGATCCAGGAGCATTCGCCCGCTTGGCCTGCCTCGAATTTCTAAAGAGGTTCAGTTGTATTTTACATGGAGCGGGTTAAGTATAGGATATAGTTATAGGTGAGTGAGGGCACTCAGACTGTCTGAAAAGATGACGTATTGGGGAGGAGTATATTCATCTTCGTAATTGAGATGACTAATTCGAGTGCGCGTAACTCAGCTGAGAAAACATAAACTTCTTGCGAGAGGGTAGTCGAACGTGGGATGATTCCGCACGCAGCGGCAGCTCCCACTTCGGCGGTAGTTTTGAAGCAGAGCGTGTATGCAGGGCGGCAATACGGATATTGTTTCTCTAGCAGTCTTGAAAATTCTTAGTAGCTCAAATTAGGTGGAGTAGTTGCTTTCACATTTGTAAATCGAGGTTGACTTACGATGGGTTGCTCCTCTAAGCAGGCGTGCTGGTTCGGGGAATTCGGAGCAAAAAGGAAGGTTTGATAGCCTTGCGATCGATGTCTAGTGCAGCTAGTAGGTTATCCACACCTAGGGAAAATGGCGGGCAGACATGTATTTCACCCACAAAGAGAATTTCATTAGAAATATTGATATTTTGTTTGAGAGCTGGGTTCGTTACTTGACGTCTAGTCGTGAAGGAGTTTGGTAACGAGAGTTCATCTTGTCATAGAGGGAACGTAAGTTCGTTGGCAAGTTTATTTAAGGATTCGAAGGGAGTGGAACAGAAAGTGCCGGTTGCGATGCACGTAGCGTTGTTTTCGGTGGTGGGAAGTGGTTCGAGATTTGTTTCCGAGCGTCCTGATTGGCATTCAATCTCAATTATGAAAATACGGAAAGGAAAATTCACGTCAACAATTAGCAGCGGGGCTGTAGTGTTGGAGGGTGAGGTCGACATGTGAGTTAGGGTTCTACACAGAACCTAGAAACTTAATAAAGTTTTCGTAGACTAGATGTGTGTTCTGCATCGTTAGGGCTGGTTTCAAGTGTAGGCCAGGGACGAGAGGAAGCCGTTTAAGGAAGCCCAGTTCCCAAATGGTCCAAACACTTGTGAAGTATACGCTGAATCGTTATAAGGCGAGGGTGTTTGTAGCATATTTGTAAGTCGTCCGCGTTAAGTGCAGAGAATAGTACACCATGAAGGGGGTGGATGTCTGCTAGCTGAACGATTTTAGGGATAAAATGAGTGACACTAATCAAAACGCATTCCTGAGGGACGCCAGTCTGCTGGGAATGAGAGATGACCGAGTGTCACAGACCTTGACCTTAAAGGTACGTAAAAGTACTGAATCAAACGTGGTAGAAGTCCCCTCTAGCCCTTGCAGTAAGTCTACTGAAAGAGTATAGCTCGTTTAAAGCATCATTTAAAGCAAGTTTTCGGAGCAATGATAGCTCGTTAAGAGCATCACGTAGAGCAAATCCTCTGAACGATGATAGCTTGTTTGGAGCATCATTTAAAGCATGTATTCTCAGCCAGAGATCATGTCACATATGACGTCCCGCAGGTCAAAAGTCAGTGTCGCTCTGAAAACCCAACGATATACAGTGGCTTCCCAGCAACATTGGATTCATTTCAGTCATATGCGTATTACCGCCCCAACGTCTTTCCGGATGCTAACGAGGCTTGACACTAAAAACCAATGCTAACATTGGTTTCGGGTCAACATTGCTTGCCTCATTGCAAAACATGAAATAATGAAATACATTCTGCATATATTTGCATTATTTTATGCTTCATATTGAATTTATTGGCAACATACCTATCATTTTCACTCATGCATTCACTATTTTGTGCTATGTGTAGGTGATTGCGAGAGTATATTTGGATCAGAAATCCTTCATACTTGTCTCTGCATTGTTTCAGTAACGACGTCCAAAATTACCTCAGCGACAGGCGAGCGGTCGCGAGTCACAGGACGGCTCCTTATGACTTACATATCTAATGCCTAAGGCACTCCAGCTGTTTTGAATGCCACGTATACCGGCCAGTTGTGTGCAACATATGTCCCCGTCAGCAATGAAAGTGCTTCCAGGAAGTCCTACCTTTGAGGCGTTCAGGAACAAATATCGTGCAATGAGACAGATCCTCCTGATAACATTATAAACGTTCAAGAGCGAGGCTCTAACTTCATTTCATCTCCAGTGTGCCTGACAAGCACCCCTGTTTGGTCCTCGTCAGGTGGTCCACTCCTGTTCTGCCGACGGCTACTTCTAGGAGCTTTCAACACAGCTTCTTAAAAGTGTCTTTGCGTCGAGCAACTAGCCAATCGAGAGTTGACCATCAGAGATAACGGATGGTTCAACCTGAAACATACCAGATGCACTCTCGAAACTCTTCTCTCACATTTATGACGCCCTGCCTACCAATTTGGCCCCAAAGGAGCTCGACTCCTGGTTGAATGCGCACATTGCGCTTTCATCAGGCTGCCATAGAATCAGGGCCCTGATGGAATTCGCTAATGCACCGATTCTCACTTCCCTTCGAAGTCTCACATAGAGACCACTAGGAGCAAGATCGCTTTTCCTTCCCAACACATTACTGCAGAAGTACGTATCTACGAACTATCTCCAGCTCCGCGCTCAGGTCGCTCAGAGCTTACGCGGCGGTATCCTCAGCTCGTCACGGACAGGTATTCTTGCTCGCATCTGTGATCTCGTCTTAACAGATAGCACGCAAGTTACTCCACAGTCACTGCATTGTTTGTTGGAGCACTCCGCAGGCTTCTTTCACAAACTGTGGTCGGGATCCCTGATCGAAGCGGCTCAGTGGCAATACAAAATCCGCTTTCAGACTCTGGACAAGACTGCTCCGGAGTCGGTTCGAGCAGCCGTTCTAGCGGGATCGATTTTTCAAACCTCAAACCCTCACCGACGGATCGATCTTCAATGCTTTCCAGGCGCTTGAAACTTTCGAAGCAGAAAGGAGATCCTCTCATTTATGGTTACTTCCACTTCAGGTTTCGTGGCCCCTGCACCATCGGTGACACAGAAGCCTCAGCAACCCCAGAAGGGGGTCGCTCGAGGTTCCTTCCGGAGCCAAACCAGTCGACAAGCATCTTTCAGAGATCGCCATGCGTTCCAGCCTGGTGCCATGCAGCCCCAAGGGAAGCATGGGGGCCCCAGTACCTCACATACAGGTTCGGACCCCTCCCCTCTCCACTGCCCTAAGGGACCAGGGACGTGGCCAGAATGGTCGAGAGAAAGGATGTCGCGGAGGAGGTCGGGGAGGCTCAGCAGCCCAACGACCCTCCTTACCCGCTCCAAGTCCTCAGGTGACTACGGAAAGCGGGACCACTCCCCTTCCCGTAGGAACTGACGCTCTTCTGGCGGCCCTCAAGAGTCGCATAGCACACGGGAGCAAGGCCACACCTTTGCTCAAACGCATCCTCTCCAAAGGCCTCTCATGGAGATGGGCGCCACGTTCCCCTCCTCTCGATTACACTGTCACTCACCGACGACACGAGGACGTTCTCAAACCCATCGTGTTAGACTCTCTGCGGAAAGGCGTAGTCAATGCAGTGCTTAGGCAGCCAGTCTTCTAGTTTCGCATTTTTGCGGTTCCAAAGGCCTCGGGAGAGGATCGCTTAGTGATCGACCTCTCCAGGCTCAACAAATACATCGCGGTAACTGCGTTCCAGATGTCCAACCCATAAATAATACGAGCCGTGCAGACGCATCCTCTCTGGTTCATCAAGTTGGACATCAAGGACGCTTTCTCGCACGTCCCAATCCTTCCCAGGTTCTAAAAGTACGTGGCCCTCAAACTACGAGACCAGCTGTACTTTTTCTCGGCCCTTCCATTCGGCCTCAACCTGGGACCAAAAATCTTTTCTACGGTCGCGAACCTACCCCTTCGCGAAACTACCCCTACTGCATCAGCAAGGGATAGACGCGGCCTCCAACATCGACGACTGGCTGTTTCTGGGCACCGACAGCACATCAATGCCGCCATAACACCCAGACGGCCAGCGGCCTTTCTTCTCAAGCTGAGCTGCCACGTCCACCTGGTGAAGTTATCCCGGAACCCGTCTAGCAGATCGACTTCACGGAGTGACGCTCAATGGAGAGGTCGGGTCCATCGCCCAGACCTCCCAGCACAACGACCGCAGCAGGGACATGGCCACGGATATACTATCCCACGGAACTCTTTTGCTTCAGCATCATCAGTTTCTTCGCCAAATGAATTTTCTCACACTGTACATACTTCATGCGCGCCTCCTTTTACACGAAATGGTGCTAGCAGCACGTTCCCTGCGCTTATCCAGCAAGCACAGCACTCTCAACAACTCTTACCGCCTTGCAGGACAGCACTGACGCAACAACTCCTTCCTCCACTCCCACGTCCCGTGTGTCCTGCCTCCAACGTAGCATTGATTGTGGACGGATAAACTGGACGAGGCGCGAGGGGGGGGTGGTTTGCTACAGCGACCAGCAGTCGCACAACCACTGGTTAGCAATGGAACGCAAGCTCCATATTACGTCGAGGAAGTCGCTGGTAATCGTCCATGCTCTGCAAACAAGTGCTCATTGGCATCACACTACTGTCCCGTGTTGTCAGATAACATGGCGACTGTAGCAATGGCGAATCTCTTGGTTTCCAGCAAGGCTCTGGCGTTGCAGAAGATCGGAGCACAGCTCCGGATCACCTACCTTCCCGGATCGCAGAACGTCTGGGCCGACTAGTCCGACTAGTCGAGACGGAGTGGACGCTGACGCATCAAGGCTTCACTTGCCTCTCAGCCATGCACGGTGCCATGCAAATAGGCCTCTTCGCGCATCCGGGGAACCACAAGCGTCCACTATTTGCAGCTCCGTATCTCACCCGCGAGCAGCTTCAGTGGATTTTCTCCAGTGCGACAGGGAAGATACCGGTTCCCTCCATACAACCTGATTCCCCAACTGCTTGCGACGTCCCGCTACAGCAGCGGCCTCGTTGTGCCCGACCACCCTTGCGCATTGTGGTGGCCCAAGGTCGTCGCATCCTTCCGCGAGATTTTGCTTGCCCTCGACGTGTCCCAACGCGTCAAGGGCAAGAAGGCGACTCTGATATCAAGTCCCTTCTATCTCGCTTTCAGTACAAGTGATGTAAAGAGGAGGGAGATTGGCGAGATGTTTGTAGGGAGGAAGTTAGATGTGTTGGCGCTGAGTGAGACGAAGTTGAAAGGTAAAGGCGAATGTGAGTTTGAAGTTGTAAGTGGAAGAAAGTCTGGCGTGGAGGAAGGTAGGGCACGAGAAGGTGTGGTCTTGATATTGAGTGATCGGTTGGCTAGTAGCACTACCGAATGGAAAGAGGCGTCCCCAAGATTGATGTGGGTGAAAGTTAAGTTAGGCGTAGAAAGATGGGCTTACGGACCTGGCAACGGGAGGAGTGAAGAGGAGAGGGAGCAATTCTGGACTGACTTGAGTGAGTGTATTGAGAGTTTTGGAGGTCATTTCTATGTAGTTGTACTGGGTGAACTTAATGCGAGAGTTGGAGATGAAATGGTGGAGAATGTGATAGGGAGGTATGGCGTTCCCGGTAGAAATGACAGTGGAGAAAACCTGATAGGTCTGTGTATGGAGCAGGAGCTGGTGGTCGGGAACAATTTGTTAAAGAAGCGAGATATTCACAAGTACACATGGGTAAGGATGGCCCATGGTGCTATGGTGGAGAGAGCACTGATGGATTTTGTGCTGATATCGAGGAGAGTGGTGGGGAGGCTGTTGGATGTGCGGGTGTTGAGAGGGGAGGGTGGAGGAGTGTCT
>SDVV010025248.1:0-12454 GCA_016164225.1 Gammarus roeselii | reverse complement strand
TATATGAGCGTATATATATAAATATATATATATATATATATACATATATATATTGTATTGCCCACGTTCATCGTCAGAAAGTATTTAAAAATTTAATGTCATTGGTGTGAGAGACATGCCTTAATGTGAAGCCGAACTTGCGCCACCCATACAACGAGCGGAGACTGGTGAGATTCTTCAACTTTCCAAAAAGCCAGAGGCCAATAACATCAACGAACATTCCGTCATGTCAGATCTGACGATGAATATGATGAGGACTTAGCCACGCATTCTGGCTTTAGTATCCGGGAACACATATGTTGCTGATGTTTGTTCGGACCATCTGCCACGATGAAGTAACTTTCAAACTTATATTATATTGAAGGATCCACATCATTGCCAATTTAATTGTCATGAATGTTGGCTTGTTAATCTTATTACATTACTCGATTAACGCTGCAATTAACATACATATTCAAGCAATCAACGTATTCAGATATAATGAATTCAGATGCAATTTCGACCATGTCAAAACGCAGTACTGATCTGCATTTCATGCTTAATCATTCGGATCTGTAACGTTTGTTATTAGCTCCAAATAAATTGTCAGTTTCGTAAGTGGTCGGGAATAAGGAGTGTTTTTTTTACGCTCCTACTCCGAACAGGCCACATTTTAAGATATTTATATGGATCATAACAATGCATTTTCAGAAATAAGTTTTACTGATAGCATATTGAAAGCAGTTGCTTCATTTCGAATAATCATGTGATTTATCATGAGTCGTTTTACATCATGAATTAGTAAATTCATCAAATGTTATTTATCAAATTATGTTTTCGTGTCGATGTCTTGAACTAGCAAACCATTTGTTTAGAAATATTTTTACGTGTTTTTTTTTCTCTCTATTTGTTACGTTATCAAACCCCGTGTCCCTTGCAGCGTACAATTACAAACAATTGTATTATGATATAACGCTTGCAAACTGTTTAATTATTTATTTATTATAATCATTTTCCAGCTGATTCAAGGAAAGTCAATAATCGACCAACAAAGGCTATCGACCATTTGTATGACATAATTACTCTATTAGTAAAAGAGCTGTAAAAGTTATTGCTCGTTCCTGTCTACTTTTTTCTAAATTTATGTTGCTGGTAATCATGTAAATTGTAACTATCATCAATTGTAGCTGTGACAATTTATGTACAAACGTCATACTTGTTTTTATTTGGCCTTATTACAGTATTCAGTTTTACTTCAATGAGCACGTTGCAATTCTTCAAATCTCATTGTTACGGCCCTAACTTTTCCTTGAGCATATTTTTTTCATCGTGTCCCCTGACTTTTTACAATTAAATTTGTTTACCTACCAGAAAGTTGAATGAAATAGTATGTGTTCATTTTCTATAGTTTGATTTTATGTGCCTATATAAATTATTTATTTGGTACACTTGTTTTCCGGATTTCAATTATATAATCGTATCCGCGGCCTTTGCTCTGTCGCTTGACTTGAAAAAAATTACTTCGCCCATATTTTTTGTAGATTCATATTTTTAATCAGCATAATTTTCCCTATCGTGTACCAAACAAAGATGGTACACGATACTATCAACGCCAGAAATCTATGTAATGTTTTACGGATGAATGCTGACAGTCATACGTCTGGATGAAACATTCATATGTATATACGCACCTTGAAACATACAATATCGACGCATGGATGTCAAAAACAAAGGGCAAAAATAAAAATAAGGTTACGATCTTTGGAGCCTATAAAACGCCAGAATGGAATTGAAGTCACACTTAGGCTGACTCATAATAACCGTAGGCATCCGTCCGGCCTTTGCTGATCTTAAACTCTCTCTGACCACTAATTTTTCATACCACGAATCGATTGTGATGTTATCCGTGTTAAATTTTTCTTATGTATGAGTTACAAATGCTATTTTAAAAACGAAGATTTCTGCGTTTCTTTGCAGATATTTCTTTGACTCAAAGAAATGAGCCTTGGTGAGCCTTGGGTGCGAACTGAAAATCGTGCACTACTTGTTCCACAAAAATAATATTTAAAAATAGGTATCCTAAATAAAATTCCAAAGATTTTTTGCCGTTGAAAACAAAAGATGAGATTTTTGTGATACATGTTGTTTCTAATCGGGAGCGTTTTAAATTAAATCGCTGACAACTTTTACCGAATGTTAATAGTTAGTGATTAGTATACAAATGTAAAAAAATTGCAGCAGGTACTTGGATGCATAGAGAAAAAAATCTAATGATCATTGTAAATTTAATTTCAAACCACTTAAGTACCCCAATAATGATCAAATAAAGTGGAACGAAAAAGTTGAAACAGACGTCCCTGGTCTCTCGGACTGCATACAGTAGATGAATTTATTAAACAATGCACTTGTAATATTTCTTGTTCAGGTCTGACAACGCGGTGTTCCACTTGGACGCAAAGGCTGTCACCATTGGTCTAACAACGCGGCGCTTCACTTGGCCGCAAAGGCTGTCACCATTGGTCTGACAACGCGGTGCTTCACTTGGCCACGAAGGGTGTCACCATTGGTCTGTCAACGCATCGCTTCACTTGGTCGCGAAGGCTGTCACCATTGGTCTGACAACGCGGTGCTTCACTTGGCCGCGAAGGCTGTCACCATTGGTCTGACAACGAGACGCTTCACTTGGCCGCGAAGGCTGTCACCATTGGTCTGACAACGCGGTGCTTCACTTGGCCGTGAAGGCTGTCACCATTCGTCTGACAACGCGGTGCTTCACTTGGCCACGAAGGCTGTCACCATTGGTCTGTCAACGCGGCGCTTCACTTGGCCGCGAAGGCTGTCACCATTTCAACAAAGACAATGACTAAACTGGGACGCCTCGGGAGGCAGGACCTAAAAAACTTGATAACGAATTAATCCATAAGCTATTCGCATTTATGTAACAGAATAGCACCTCCAAGTAGCTGCAAAATGATATAAAATAGTGTATCCTGTCTATATACGGATAATGATGGTTTAAGATTTTCTTTAATTTAATAGGATAGCAAAAGCTACACCGCCGAACGAACCTAAATCGATTGACAAACTCAAAATAATGGGTTTAACGGGTGCCTGCTCATCTGGGTGTATTTTATTGTCTTTCATTTCAACATACCAAACCTAATTCGACAGAGTGAGGATTCAATGAGCATAATATCAAATGATTTAAGTGGCTAGCAGCTTTTCCAATATAAATGTTGCATTGAAGGCGATTGAAAGGTGAGACGTTTTTTGGACAATAAGTTAGTTAGATGATTCGTAATGATGATAACCGAACGATCACTGACGTACGCAGTGCCGCTCGAGGTAGCCAATCAGGCCTGAGAGCTGCAATTTCCCGATTCCTTTGTTTCACAACTGAATGCTCGCATTCTCGTGATTGTTTGTGTGCTCAACGCGTCTCTAGTGAATATGAGACACGAGAAGCTCAAATTAAAGAGCTAAATTAGTTGCATCGCCACATGAGATCATTTCACCCCGCCAAGGTTGCAGCAACGCTGGTGGAAGGACAGCATCTGTGTTCTGATCACAGTATGATGGAGGTTGATTGCACCCATGCGTGGGACGTCAAGCTTTTTATCCTACCGAAATAAACTAACAGTTGTTTGAACTATGGTATTTCACTATGCCGACGGCGTCATTCGTTGATTCTCGTCAATCTAGACGCACGCTGATTGACATCAATCAGTGCATCATCAGTACTTCTACTTTTCGATACCTGAAGTCAACCAGTATTCACATTTTATCCCGTGTAAACTACTTTATTTGGCTCATGAATGTTATTTCGGTATCCGTGGTCACGCCAACCGTCCTGCATGATGTACCTCGATATGTGACGATTGCACTTGCTCCAAGCAAACGTCCCACAGGGCAAAAAATGCAGTGAATGTCCAACGATTGAGAGGAATACTTAAGAGCCTCCCACGCGAGTGAAGACTTCCACGTTAATCAAGTGAAATTACTATGGACAAAATGGAACAAGGAATATTTTTAATAAATTGTTTTTGTTTGTTCACAGCAACAAATACACAGAAACAAACATTACGACGAACTAAAACTTACAATAAGTAATGCTCATAATTTTTTTTAATTCATTTAATAATTATAATAAATGCTTGGAATATCACGGTGTTTGAAATAATTTGGCGATCTATATTGAGAGTTTGGGCAGTTTTTTCTAATATATATATACGTATGTAAATGTTTTAAATCAATATGATCAGAATTTATGAAAAAACTAATGGTACAGGTGTATGTGATCTGCTATTATCGAAAACTGACAATATTCAGTGAGCCTCGAAATGCTATTTTGTACGTGTTCAATCTTAGGGGATAGTTTTCACGTAAGTGAAGGACACTTGCGTGAAAACAGTCAAGTACCAAGGCTAAATCGGACAGCCTTAACGTGTGCTGTCCGATCGTGCTTTCAGACACTGGATCCGCGTGAGCGATGGAAAGAGAGAAGAGGACGAGCCCAGCGCCCAACCGCTGGTCTGACCGCGGTCGCAAGATTAAGGAAAGTCTCATAACTCAGTAGTATGTAGATTAGGATTCTAACCTGGGTAGATATGATAGTATTTCTGATATTAATAAAATTATAGTGCCAATGAGAGACTACAGTTGACTGATAAATCGTATTCGACCACATCGAGAGCAAATCTTCACCATCCTTCGAGAGTACAGCTGGAGGACCAAAGACACATCCGTGACTGCATGCGCGAGTTCCAACAATATGTTCCTGCCACGGTTGATGGGCAGAGACACCGAGCAGCGATAAACCTAAAAGACTGCTCTACGGCACGCTTATATGTTTGTGCGGCCATCTTGTCCCCACCAATTAAGAAATTGCCCCCAAGTTTCACATAAAAACGCATAATTAGGATTATTTAACTAAGTTATCTTTCCAAATGTCAACCTATACATTACAAAAAGAGAGATTTTATCGATATTACACAGATATAAAATATCTATTACGTTCTCAGGCAAGGTTGTGATCGGCAATTAGTTAGAGTAATGGTCTCCCTCCCATAATGGCCGTGTGTAAACACCCCGTACCAGAGGAGCACAATCGAAAACATTTGTTCAAGCGGGGACTCGTAGACGCGATACAACATGACAGCGGTCACCGGTCATGTTGTCTTGCGTCCGTGAGGCCCACTCCATGAGGCCCGCTTGGCCCGCTCGGTCCTCAGCTCGCGGACGGTATTAGCAGGAGGACAACACATACTCTTTGAACGTCATTGAACACAGGTTAGCTAACATGGAACATCCGTTTACATTATTGCGCTCAATGAAAGCCTTGTGGTGTTAGCTCCTCTGACCCTGGAGGTACAGGTCACTTTTAAGAACTTACCATCAGGTTACTGGGAAAATGTTTCATTCTGTCACTGCCGCTGTCAATCGTGCTGCCAGGACACTTCTTAACTTGGGTTTCTTTCAATGCGACGTTTACATTATTGCACTCAATGAAAGCCTTGTGGTGTTAGCTCCTCTGACCCTGGAGGTACAGGTCACTTATAAGAACTTACCATCAGGTTACAGGGGAAATGCGCCATTCTGTCACCGCCGCTGTCAATTGAGCTGCCAGGACACTTCTTAACTTGGGTCTCTCTCATTGCGATAGTTGGTAAGGTTTGGGAAATGAACGTTTTCTAGATTAAGTTTGAGTGTTGCACTTTGCTTACAAATGCACTGACAATCGGCAACTAATATTGTTTTTTAATTACTTAAATTCGATTATATGCATAAGGAATTTGAAAAAATAATCTTGTTGCTGGAGTAATTAAATTTGAGGTATTGGAGTGGAAGTGCAACGTTTCTTTAAACTAAACACATGTATTCGTCTCATCAATTACTTCGTCATTCATATAAGTGTATGCATTAAAGCGAAATCATTTATAAAACGAAGAGCAATCACAGATTCCGTATATATTTCATGCGATTTTAAACAATATAAAATTCAAGATAATGATCATTATTGTTTTCCAAAAATTAATTATCAAATCTGTAAAAAATAGCCTACTTCTATATTATTTATTGAACAACGTTACACCAAGCCCAGTCAGAAGTTATCTTCAAATGGAAGAATCAGGAGGTGAATTTTCGGTGATATGCTGTTTATGGAATTACCATTATTATTAGACCATCGGCACCGAATCATTACACTCCTCCCTACACTCGAATACGCATTCAAAAATGGATCCACTTAGCGATGCGACCTGATGCAGTCAATTGTGATAAAACCCAATGATTTTTTTTATATTATATAATTATTGTTTTAATGAATTAATTATATAATTATTGTTCTTATTTAATATTTACGACTAATAATTAAATATTAGAACAAGAATAGTCTCTAGTTCAACAAATGATCTCTGACAGATCGTGTCAATCTTGGTTCGTGACGATCGCTACTTTCGTGCACTACAAATTATTTCGGACACAATAATCTAATATAATTCGTATCATAAGGCAACCGGTTTTTAAACTAATCGGCTGAGATGCATATAAATGAGCATATTCTTTCTATCGAGCTGCGTTTCAGCGGCCCCGACTCAAAACTATTGCCAAACAGCAAACACAAAACTCAAATAGTGATCGGTCGAAAGTTATATCATCGAATTCCAGTTGGAACTGTTGGTACATTGAAAATTTCCAATTCTGATGACAAGCATCTTTGACTGGTACATGCAACTATGAGTTCATTTCAAGATAGCTCAGACCAAGAACAGAGCAGTTGTCAGAAAGAAGGATTCGCGGAATATTGCAACCACAGTGTTAAACATATCACATGCACTCATATGCTCATATGTTCTTAGAAGAGTTTCAATCCATGCAGACAAATACGACGGTATAAATAAATTTAAATTCTACAACACAGGCATTATACCTTGACAGGGGTAGAAGTTTACCTTCATTTTGACAGTCAATGTTCGTTACAATTCCTCTTCACTTTCCACGAAAGTTCATTTAATAAATCGGGTTCGTATTAGAGACTCTCCCTATATCTATCAACACAAAAATAGTTATCAGATAATGAATCTCCATGTAATTGACTTCGTTTAATTGGTCTGTTATGATATAGTGTAATATCAGCATCTTCGTCCGCGTGGATGTCACATTTAACATCCACCTTCACGGAATTCAAAATTGCGATACCCCCATTGACAGCCGCATCCATGAAAGCAAGAAATTTCACCTCCGTTCTCTACTAGAATTGCACGCGACAAATTTATTATTCGCCATCAGGGCAAGGCATAGTAGGAATAATTTGATTTTAAAGTATCGTTTACCGATGTACAAACTTATGTGATTAACACCCATGATAGTTTCTTTTTCAAAATTCTAATGAACTCACATAGTCAAACTTATTTTCTAACCAAATCATCGATGTTATAGGATGGACTAGTTCCCTGAATATGTATAGTGCTCTCTATATACGTGGAAAAGTACACCAAAGAATTGAATGCACTCTTATAAGCAGCCTCTCAACACATGATCATTGAAAACTATGAATACGCAAAGCTGGACTCCAGTGGAAAAGTCGTCCTAGCAAGTGCCTCCCATAAGAGGCTAGTGAGAACTAACCAACGAAGGCCAACAGCGCCGTATAAGAGGCTACAGTCGCCTCTTATCAGTGGCGACTCGGTCAGCTCGCCAGGCGTCTGATACTCCAGGACCTTGAGCTGCGAGCTGAAGGTAATTGGCTGAGGTACTTGCGTACTCAGGTAAAATTTTACAAATATAATACCTGAATCTCGCATGGAAAAAAATCTATCTGAACTTAGAAGTGTTGTGGTTTGTTTCATTGCAGTTTGAGAGTTTCGAGTAATGAATTTTAGGCTCAGTTTCAGTCATACATTTACTCGGAAAACTGACCAAACGATATCTGATTCAAAATGTTTGTTAAGACATAATGTCTTGAAGGTAGTGGATCACCTGGTTAGGTCAAAGTAAACGACAGTGATGAGGAAACTGAAAAAATACTTCGCTTGTTAAGTGTTTAGAAAACTTTGTAAAATTAGACAAGCACTGAATATAATTGGAATTTGGTTGATATGAACATGAAAGATGTAATATACCACTTTGATAATTTAATTACCATTTTAATAATTCATCATTTAATGAACACTAAAGGTTATTTTGCATCGCACTCTATCGCCCCGATGATAGAAGAGCCGGCGAGATGGAAAATACTTCTAATTGGGTCTAAAGTTTCCGCGTTCTATTAAATAATGTCTCTCAAATTGAGACCGGCTCGTTCGATATTCGAACTTCGCTTCCAAGCGGTACCTTGATGACCCGCAGCTGATATGAGTGATATTCATGTGAAAACTATGAATAGTATGACGTCAAGCCGATTGTGTGAGAAGCTAACGAATTTGGTGACCAGAGCCCAATTTATCAGCTATTCACACAATCAGAGCATAAGTGGCTCTTTACTTGGTTTACTCCATACTTCATATTATATTATGATTGTGCCTGGCTTCTTTAGAGTATGACACTTTGGAAGCAGATGTAATTTCATTTATTAAATAATTTTTTCCTTTTTTAATTTCAGCTAATGTCTATCACCACATATCCAGTTATGTTGGGCGAGCATGTGCTCTTATATAGCGCACGATGCTGGGAGGTGCGACCTTTTTCATCTGGATTTTCCATTGAACTTGATTGGAATGTTGATCATCCGGCCTTCGCTGGAGTGGGCCTGTAGGAGAGGGCCATCATCAGTGAGAGAGGACGGGTGGCAGAGGCCGAGGCAAGAGCAGGCCAGGCGGTCCTTGAAATCAGATGAATTTGATGCCTCGTGACCTTTAGGAAGCTGATCGAGGACAAATGCGCCCGGTTCACGACAGTCTCTAAGCAATTAATTGCGAGTCAAAAAACATTATTGAAGTGTCTTATTAATTATATTAATGGTTTTGTATTATGTGGGAATAATTATTTTATTCTTTAACGATCCAGTAAACAAATCATAAAATTCATTTCGCTGAAGAAGATTTCGTCTATTCGTTTGCATCAGAGAGAACAGGCGTTGAAAGCAAGGGCACGTGCAGTTATTTTTTTGTAATTCATTAAATATCTCAAAACTACAAACCAAAGATTCAATTGATGATTATAGTTTTCTATGAATTAAGATATTTTCACGCTGACAACAAAAGGGTTTATTATGAGGAGCCTTGAGGGCGTAGACTCTGACTGCAAAAGGTTTATGATGCAGAGCCTTGAGGGCGTAAATGCTGACAGCGAAAGGGTTTATTATGCGGTGCCTTGAGGGCGTAGACGCTGACTGCGAAAGGTTTATAATGTTCATCATTGAGGGCGTAGACGCTGACAGCGAAAGAGTTTATTATGTGGAGCCTTCAGAGCGTTGACGCTGACAGCGAAAAAGATGATTAATTGGAGACTTGAGAGCGTAGACGCTGAGAGCGAAAGGGATTAATATGTGGAGTCTTGAGGGCGTAGACGCTGACCGCTAAAGGGTTTATCGTGTGGAGCCTTGAGGGCGTAGACGGCGACAGCGAAATGGATTATTATGTGGAGCCTTAAAGGCGTTGACGTTGACAGCAAAAGGGTTTATTATGAGGAGCCTTGAGGGCGTTGACGCTGACAGCAAAAGGCTTATAATGTAGAGCATTGAGAGCGTAAATGCTGACAGCGAAAAGGGTTATTATTAGGAGCCTTGAGGGCGTAGACGCTGACAGCGAAAGGTTTTATTATGTGTAGCCTTAAGGGCGTAGACGCTGACAGCGAAAGGGTTTATTTGTGGAGCCTTGAGGGCGTGGAGAATTTCGATCCGTTGCAATTCATTGCAAATTTGCCGATCGAAACTGTAACTATGATAGGACATAGTGGACAAGGAATTTTACGAATAATTATACACGATGTTCAGAAGAACCTGCAATATGCCAATCTATACAACCTTCGCAACAAGCTTCGTGCAAAGTTGCCGAGGCGGACCCCGACACAGCAACGTGATTTGATTGCGCGTTTGATGCCGGAGGGTCTGGAGGATCCCAGTTACGTTATGAGGGTAACTGTGGAACTGAAGCTATGAGGGTAGAGGTTGAACCTAGGCTGCTGGAGTAGCAGAGGGACGGAGGAATTGAGGGTAGCAGGTGGACTGAGGCTCTGAGGGTAACAGTAGGACAGAGGCTTTGAATGGTAGCAGGTGGAAGGCTTTGTGGGTAGCACGTAGGATGGAGGCTTTTGGGGGTAACTGTGAAACTGAGGCTAATGTTTTCAGGGTAGCCACGGGACGGAGCTAGGCTCTGAAGGTACCAGTTGAACTGAGGCTTAGAGGGTAACAGTGAGACAGGCTACGAATGTATCAGCAACACTGAGGCGCTTACGGTAGATGAAGGTGGGACTGAAGCTTTAAGGGCAGCAGTGGGGCATGAAGCGTCGATTGCAACAGTGGTACCGAGTTTTTGAGTTTAGACAGAGGCTTGAGAACAGCGGTGGAACCAAGGCTTTGAGAGTGAGGCGTTTAGGGTACAACAGCTTTTCAAAATTGAGCGGCCTGTTTGAGAGCAACTGAGAGGCAGAAACTTTGGAATTAGCAGTGGAGGAGCAGGAGACTGTATGTAATAGAACAGGGATTGTGAGAGCAAAGGCTCAGCGAGGAGGGAGATTGAGATCAACAGAGGGACAACAGATGCTAAAATAGAACTTTGGACTAATGTTTCCAGAATTATGGACTAAGGCGTCAGTAGATAGGGTCATTACTGGTAGTGGTGAGACGGTAGCTGGATGTGATCAGAAGTGATTTAATCGAGATAATTGTACGGAAGAACGACAAACGCCTAGAGTACTGAAATTGCCTCTTTAAAAATGATTTTATATGTTGGAAGACCTATGCACGGGGTATGATATTGACATCTTTGTCCCAGCTCTCAAAAGCAGAGAGCACACACGAAAAGAGTGAAACTTTATAGCATGCTTATGGGAGGTAAACTAATCATAATTTTTCTTTTATTACCTAATTATGTATCCAAAATTTTTGAGGTGCTTCACAATATCTTTGAACTAATTCCCAAAGTGTCGTATTTAACAAATGCACTCTTTTTATTGTTATTGGTTAGGACCATAGGGAACAGAAAATGTAGCATGTCATACGAAGTGAACCGAAAGAATACGTATTGAAGAAACAAAAGTGAAAATAAAATTTTGTGCCGATACGAAGGTAACTGTTTTGAGGCAACGACGAAACTTGCTGCATGGTGCAAGTCGTTCTCAATTTTGAATAATAAGGGACACTACCAGCAAATGCATCAATACAAGTAGAATCATAAAAATTAGACTTTTCAGATTTTTCCAACTTAATGGTGATGCAGCACGTGCTCCCGAGTCCAAACCTGCCAAAGATCATAGAAGACCAATAAGCGACTCGTCCATACTCAGAATGGTCATTTTATAAGTCATATCCACAGTTCTACTACACAACATCTCAACGAGACCGAATTACGAGACAACGATTGGGCTGGATCGGGATTCGATACAATGCGTTCATAACCGTCAGAGCGTGGTCAAATGTGTCTACGAGCCATGCAAGAGGCCCTCTATGTCTTACTCGTACTATTGGGTCGTGTCATATGGTCATGACAAAGGGCAATTGTTGGAGTTGAAGGAAATAATCAGGATTCCTTTGGCGGCAAAAATGGAACACCATCTGCATGAATAATGGTAGACATCAAATGGGTGATGAATAGAGTGGCGTGTAATGCATCAATGTTTACAATCCAGTTGAGCATGACATGTTTCAATCATGTCACTCGACTCGTTCACAGAAGGCGCAGACGAGTGCAGAGTAATCAGGCCGTCCATTAGGATAATATTGAACGACGTTAACGACGGTGATTGCAATCAATATTCCCTGAGCTCTCAAAACTCTCACGTCCACTCAACGTTGAGTGGCCATCGCGGCTCCGCCCTCACGTCACGTCAATGGTCTACCCTTCACTCAGAGTGGCCTTCATTAACGCTAGATGATAAGAGGAGCCGAAACTCTATGTTTGCGGCGCCTTTGGATGCACTCTGGCTGTAATACGGCGCATGGGTCTGGGATGACAGCAGCGCTGATACATAATTCTGTATAATTTGGGCTCATTGAACACATGAGCTTATTTCGTTTTTGTGTACTTCCTGTCAACAAGTACGCATTGAACGAGTTTGGTTCTACATGAGATGTCAGCTTATATTCGTCTTCTCTCAAACTGCAATTGAAGAAAGCGATAAAAGGAACACTGGAACACTATTTTACACATTGACAATTGACATTTATAATATTTATTATTACAAAATCCATGTCTTATATCATAATGAATCTCCCGACTCATTTAATTCGGGCCTCGTTTCCCCTGACTCAATGCACCTTCCATTGAATGAGAAACGCAATTTGAACAGGCTCCATGTAGGTCCTAATATACACATATGT
>SDVV010025247.1:0-12454 GCA_016164225.1 Gammarus roeselii | reverse complement strand
GATAGATAGATAGATAGATGGATAGGGCCAGGTATAAAATCACTTGCTTTTCACACTAAAAAATATCAGAGCCGAAGCGTGCAAACTGTTCATACATATATACAAGTTACATCAGAACCGAAGTGGTCAAACTGTTCAGACATATATACAAGTAACATCAGAACCGAAGCGTGCAAGCAGTTTAGACATATGTACAAGTTACATCAGAACCGAAGCGTGCAAACTGTTCAGACATATATACAAGTTTCATCAGAACTGAAGTGTGCAAACTGTTCAGACGCAAACTGTTTAGACATATCTACAAGTTCCATCAGAACCGAAACGTGTAAGCTGTTCAGACATATATACAAGTTACATCAGAACCGAAGCGTGCAAACTGCTCAAACGCAAACTGTTCAGACATACATACAAGTTACATCAGAACCAAAGCGTGCAAACTGTTCGGACATATATACAAGCTACATCAGAACCGAAGCGTTCAAACTGTTCAGACATATCTACATGTTACATCAGAACCGAAGCGTGCACGCTGTTCAGACGTATATACAAGTTGCATCAGAACCGAAGCGTGCAAACTGTTCAGACATATAAACAAGTTACATCGGAACCGAAGCGTGCACACTGTTCAGACGTATATACAAGTTGCATCAGAACCGAAGCGTGCAAACTGTTCAGACATATAAACAAGTTACATCAGAACCAAAGCGTGCAAACTGTTCAGACGCAAACTGTTCAGACATATATACAAGTTACATCAGGCAATAACGACATGGTTGACTCACGTAGACACTACGACTAATTACGGCTGTAGAATTAATTGGATTTTCGGATTTACAATTATTTTAGGTGTAATTACAGGTTGACAATTACAGAAATATCAGAATACGTAAATAATATGAACCAAGTTTTCTTCAGCGTGAGTTGTTCTGAAGAAAACATTTGCTACTTCGATACACTTAGTATTAACTTATAACTAAGGGTAATGAATAAAATAACCTCTACATCCCCCAATCAATGGACATTGTTGGGGGACATTCTTTATCGTCGGCACACCACTGATACCATGGCTGATAACATTGGATGTTCCGAGGTGTTGTTTACCCAAGATGCAGCGCATTTTTGATGTCAATGTGCACCTACAATTCCAATAAACCTCAGATTAGACGAGTAGATTAGAGGCCTATCTCCACTGGAGCTTTAACTTGAGTCTTATCAAACACCTCCGTAGGGGGTCGATAAATAAACCTCAGAGGCGTGATTGTCTTCTCAATTTAATGCGGTGATCGCTTGAGTGTCAATTTTAAGCTAGATTTTGTTCCAGCTCACCTGGGTTATGCCTACGTCATCAATGTGGGTGTAGTCAAAGAAATGACAGGCAATTGTGGATCACTATTGCACTCTATTGAGACACTCTATTATTATTGACCTATTCTGTGTAAATTGAAAAAAATGATCTCTTCATTAGGGTGTCATGGCTCAGACTGTTAATGGGTACACTACACCCATGAGGGTGCTATGTGTGCCATTACGACGAGGTTATTCTGCGTTAACCAGCTGGCTGCGAGGGCTCAAACTTGATTTGTACGGCGATCCACCATGTATTAAAGAAGGACGCAGCTGTTCGTAGTAGCAATGACGCTCACATGTTCAGAACAACGAAGCATCTCAAACACACATACTAGCAATGGCATCGGTTATACTGGAGCGGGTGCTGCATTGAACAGGCCCGTGTTAGGTCATAGAGACTGTGACGTATATGGACTGGTGAAAGGATGGATGTTGTAGCCACAGAGCGTCATCGGAAAACGCCCGTGTAAGGTCATAGAGACTGTGACGTACATGTACTGGTAAAAGGATGGATGTTGTAGCCATAGAGCGTCATCGGAACAGGCGTACATCGACAGGTGAAGGGATGGATGTTGTAGCCATAGAGCGTCATCGGAACAGGCCCATTTAAGGTCATAGAGACTGTGACGTATATGGACTGGTGAAAGGATGGATGTTGTAGCCACAGAGCTTCATCGGAACAGGTCCGTGTTAGGTCATAGAGACTGTGACGTATATGGACTGGTGAAAGGCTGGATGTTGTAGCCATAGAGCGTCAGTAGCTATAAGTGTCTCTAAACGCGGATGTGAAGGAATAAGATAGGGGTTAATAGAATTACTTTTCACTCTACGGAGTTTGAGCCCCAAATTTTCACGGACGACCGGGTGATTCATTTCTGACGGATGGACGGACAGCTTTCAGATTATTCATAAGGTATGTTAATAGGTTATATATATTATTAGGTTATTATATGTTAATAGGTTATATATTAACATAGGGTATTCGCATTTCAATGCTTGGGTATATTGTATTGCAACTTCGTTGCATGTCATGTTGCATATATGCATTTTCAATGCTGTGTTCTCTGGATGTTTAGGATATTGACAACAAACATTGATATGAGTCAGGCAGGCCGCTAACGGGTGACTCATTGGGATGGATGGACGGACGGACGAACGGACGGATGGCGTTCGGATTTACATTGGCAAGGATTATGTTTTGAACATTTTCCATTATATTGAATTTATGATACATACTGTATTTATATATCTGTTTGTTCTTCTTTAGATGGTTTCATAGAGGTACGCTTGGTCACTAACTTTTGCTTGTTATATATATTTATACGGTTCTTGTAGGATTAGTGGTATTCCAAATTTGTGGAGGGGTGGGGGGTGTAGGGATACCCTCGGCGAAAAGTTGGATGCGCTCCTGGAAATTTAGGTAAATTTGCTCTTGTCTGTTCTTTGTCTTATTAATTTGTTTCCGTGGCACGTTTGCTATGTTTTGAGTGAATATCTCGTTATATATTTCAGGTCTGGATTTTAATTCGATTTATTGTTTCTGTACATATACATTTGTATTTATATCTAATTGGGGGTATAATTGACTCATTCGGAAGTTGGTTGGATGCTAGATAATGAATTTAGGCAATGTTCTGTGTATTTTTCTAGTCGTTCATCTCATATACATATAATATCTTAAGAAATAGTACGGTTTATTAGTCTGGTAGTTGGTGGGTGGATGTTTGTATTTTGGGTTGATGCAACAGCTTCGTTCGAGAATCTATCAACCCCATATTTCATTATCCAGGTTTAAACCGGATATATCGGTGTTCCATTGACGCGGTGTTCCAATAGCGAGAGTACCTCAACGATATGGATTTATTGTAAGTTATTATATTGCGTTATGTATACTAAGTAATGATCGGTTGATTTATGTTGAATTTGTGGTATTTTTTCACAATTTTGACTAGGTATCTCATACAGTTATAGGATTTTTTTAGCATATTTTAGGTTCGCATCTTCCATATAGCACACTATTTTAGGTATAATTGATCGGTTATTGCATCATTTTGGTATTTTATATGTATATATGACATTCTGTTACGATTAGACCGTGGTAACTTTAGTTAAAGAAATGTTAATTTAACCTTGTTTGGACTGAGGTGGTAAGTAATTTCATCAGATTTTGTATGTACTGTAGCGTGTTCATGTAGAAGTATTCCACATCATTTACTATAGGTTTCAGTTATGTCACTCGCATGTCCTGACAACTTATTCACGTTAGTTGTTTGATAGGTTACACGCTTTTTTTTCTCGTACCGCATGGTTTTTAATGTATGTTAATTAATCATCCTAACCTAACCTAACCTATTGTATCCAAGAAATTATGTATTTTCGATCGACTTTTTCATGCTTGCAGATGATTTTCAGTGTTGCAGGATTAATGCATAACAAAAAATCTCCACTTGTCTCTACATTTTGATCCATCCTCTGCAGTTTTGATACATACTTCCAATTTTGATTTAGCAATTTTCATCCGTTTTCATAGATAATCCCCATTGTTTAAACTTGGATGGATTGGATGTTGCAAGTAATTCAAATTTGTATCCAGTTTCATACAACGGACACATGGTCTCTCACCATATTTTTCTTATTTTACTTCAATATCTCCACTAGGCTCTACATCCTTTGACGACTTGAATCTCTGATTCACATTATCCTTCCTACATTTTAAATATTCAGAAGGATGACGTTTCATATGCCGCCACAAATTACTGCTGATTCCATATTGAGATAATTTTATTTTTTCTCTGTAAATATGGTCTACCCTAATTTCTCCATTAATATTGTAATAACACCAAATCAAGCTATACTCCATCCTTACACAACAGAATCACTACGACGACTGAGCAAGATCTAATTCGACTCTGATTTATATCCATCCAATCTGTGACTCATCTAGATCATTTACCACGAGATAGGTTAAAGGTTTCGTTGCATACCGTAAAACATATTCTCCTACTGATTTCAACAATTTCGATGTTACCTCCGACTAACTGACTTGATGTATTTTTCATTACAATTCATTGATTAACCTTTGAGTTTAGAATAATATAAACATTTGATAAAGGATATCCATAGTTTATTATTAGTTTTATTGACATTATTTATAAACCTTGCTGGCATCATCATTGACATCTACCTCGTGTTTTGATTTGAAACAGCACGGTTCATACATCCAACCATACCCATCATCACTATATATCACTCCCCTTTCAAAATCTTTCATATAATCAATCAAAGCTTCTTGAACCTTATTTATTCGAAATTTCTCCAATTAAATGTACGTCCGGCCTTTTTTCCGAAAGAAATTGCTGCATGAGCTCCATATTTTCTTTTGTTCCTAGGTAAAATGTATTTTCCACCACCTCAGCTTCATTACACTTGTGAAAGTTTCCTGCTTGGACCATATCAATTTCAAGATTTACCTCCTTATTTTCTTTAAACTCTGTTACATACGACTGAAACGTATCGAAATCAGTTACCCAAATCCTACTTCTTTTCTTCTCCATCCATATATGAATAATAGTTCCCACTCATAAGATTCTTGTTCTACCCCTTCTGAGATAACTAATATTTTTCTACACTAATCAATATTGGTTCGATCCGACTCATATTATCTTCGGTGATTTTCTTATTCCAACACTTGTTAACAAATTTTGAGATGTGAATATTCATTTTTGTTTATTTTATGACGAAACGTGCGTCTCCGCTTGATCTCAACGTAACACTGACTCCATTTTCGGTATGCATCTAGCTAATATAAGTTGATTACATATCGTTTTTTTCGCAAATCATTAGGTCTAACATTGCTCGACTAGGTCATCAACTGTGTATGTATGTATGTATGTATGTATGCAGGGGTGTGTACGTACGTGCATGTGTATGTTCAAGCGTATGTACGTGTTACATGAGTAAAAAAAAAATATACAAAAAAATCAAAAAATTCCATAAAATTTCAAATTTATTGAGGGATGACAGAGCCAAGTCGGTCTATTGAAGTGATAACTTGGCTACTTAAGTAAGGTGTTATCCCTCGAAAAATTTGAAATTTTAAGGAAATTTTGAATTTTAAATTTTTGTTATACATTTTTTTTATTCATGTAACTCGTACATACGCTCGAACATACACATGCACATATGCAGAGCTGACAGTGTAACAGTATCGCCCGTACACAGCACATTTGCAGAGGTGACAGTATAATAGCATCAACCGTACGCAGCACACGTGCAGAGCTGACAGTATAACAGTATCACCCGTACGCAGTACATGTGCAGAGGTGACAGTATAACAGTATCCCCTATACGCAACACAAGTGCATTGCTGAGAGTATAACAGTATCACCCGTACGCATCACATGTGCAGAGGCGACAGTGTAACAGTATCACCTATACGCAACACAAGTGCAATGCTGACAGAATAAAAGTACCACCCGTACGCAGCACATGTGCAGAGCTGACAGTATAACAATATCACCCGTACGCATCACATGTGCAGAGGTGACATTATAACAGTGTCACACATATGCAGCACATGTGCAGAGGTAACAGTATAACAGTACCACCCGTACGCAGCACATGTGCAGAGGTGACAGTATAACAGTGTCACCCATATGCAGCACATGTGTAGAGGTGACAGTATAACAGTATCACCCGTACGCAGCACATGTGCGTAGGTGACAGTATAACAGTATCACCCGTACGCAGCACATGTGCAGAGGTGACAGTGTACCAGTATCACCCGTACGCATCACATGTGCAGAGGTGACAGTATCACCCGTACGCATCACATGTGCAGAGGTGACAGTATAACAGTATCACCCGTACGCAGCACATGTGCAGATGTGACAGTAACAGTTTCACCCGTAAGCAGCACATGTGCAGAGGTGACAGTATAACAGTATCACCCGTACGCAGCACATGTGCAGAGGTGACAGTATAACAGTATCACCCGTACGCAGCACATGTGCAGAGGTGATAGTATAAGCTTTGGTGACGTCACGTTGTATTATAAGCAAAAAGTTTGTCAAAGTATTGAACAGTTTCCATGGCACTTAAAGAGCGCGATGCGTTGCCATGGCAACACGCAATACTGCTAGTGTGCCCTGAGAACGGGATATTATAGTGATGTGAAGATGTAACATTATATATGCAGTTATGTCTATTGTCCCTGGAGCCACAACTCATCACTACCATGTCATGCTATGCTGTCTTTATGTCTAGACAATTCGGCACGTGACCTGACGGTAGAAGGTCCCATCGGCTCTAATAAGAACTTCTTTTCGAATTCCAATTCCGACATCTCTACACTAACATTGCAGAGTATTATAAACAAAAACAATTATATCTCATCACAGGAATGCTAGAATCTGAACGTGAATAATGAATATTCCTGAAGCCGTTGGTACATCAAGATGGCATGGCGCTATGCTTTTCATGAGTGTCAACTGAGAACTGGCATGGCGCTATGCTTTTCATGAGTGTCAAATATGAACTGGCATGGGTCTATGCTTTTCATGAGTACCAACTGTGAACTGGCATGGTGCAATGCTTTTTATGAGTGTCAAACTGTGAACTGGCATGGTGCTATGTTTTTCATGAGTGCCAACTGTGAACTGGCATGGTGCTATGCTCTTCATGAGTGTCAACTATGTGTTATGATCGGCCTCCGCTGGCACATATTTTATAAAACTTGGCTAACCGAACATTACCATCGAGAGGTGCGTAGTGTGGGTCCTAGAAACAGTGCAGGCCTTAGGCCTGTTAACCTCTAGCTTAAGTTACACGGAGAAATCCCTTGCCTTGCATATTTTTAATTCCCCTCCGATGTTTGTTCAAGAGAAACAGGTGGTCCCCTAGCGGATCGTATAACGTAGGAGACATTGACGAGTTGAAAGCCATTTGCGCACCTTGTAAAACTCTGTGTGTTGGCAATTGTATGGACTAGATCCAATAACACTGTTTAGCGCAGGGTTATTTTGTATTGTTTAAAGATGGGAGAAGCCAACAAAATCCGTTAACGGATTTTGTTGTATATTTACCAAAGAGGTTGGGGTATTAGGACGCTCCGCCTTTTTAGATGACCCAAAAAGGTGTATGGTCCCCTTATTGGAGGACCACTTCATAACCATGAACATGGCCCTCCCATATTATTCAGGGCGCAGACCCGAACGATAGAAGGCAGAGTACAGACACTTCCCGTCAGCTGCAGCCATCAGGCAGCGCTGAAACACTCCAGCAGCTGAAGCCTGCGGGTGTAGGCTCCTACTCTACTCTACGCTCGTCTTACACCTAATACATTTCATTTTGCTGTTCATTTACACTTTTGTTACTGTGTGTCCGTTTTGACAATCAATATTATAGCAGTGCTCTATTGAGTTTACTTGTTGACTTGTTACTTCTCTCTATAGAAGAAGACTATTCCAAAACCCAATGTTTGATCATTCCTACCTTGCTTCTACCCGAATATCACAACTTAGAAAAGCTTTAACTTAACATTGGTGCTTCAGCGGTGAATGACATTTAAAGCAAACAAAACCAATTAAAACCATCACTTCACACTTCAAAACAAAATGCTTCAAGTCATCCTTCACACGCCCCCACCGAGACTCCCGACCAGTGCCACCATCGTGACCACATGCTACCAAAAACCATAAGAAAAAGGCAACAATGAGGGAAGAACGAGAGACCATCTCTGCGGTCAACAACATCACAGCAGGCGGTCGCAAGGAGACGGCCAAAGACACGCGCCACCCTGCCTGCCCGAAGTCTGACAGCGTTTGGACAGCACCAGATACTTCACCTGCCAGCACGGCAGTCTGTCAATCCTGGCAGGCCGAAAGGACAGCAGCATCCGATGACAAACTGCCTAGGCCAAGATCGACAACAAATAAATGGAGACGAATAGCTGGCGGACAGGGGCCCCTCTCAAATCGCTACTTAACATCTCGAGAAAAACTAAAACGAAGAATTGTAAGTAATCCCATCAAATCAAGTGTGATATATCGCGATAGGCCCAGCTCCCGTAGGAGGTGAAATTAGAGAGGTCGTAAAAAATAAAAGCAATTACAGTTCCTCGCAAAGCTTTTCAATATATCTGCTCTCGAATTCATCAGCAAATGAGTACAAAATTAGGTTTGAAGTGAATTTAAGTAGGTGCGCGTAAATTATTCGACCTGCTGATCCAGCAATTCAGGAAAAAAAATGAGTCGCGATAACGGAAAAAAACCCTGAAAAGCACGAAAAATATATTCATTGAAAAATAAAATAAAATTGGAAAAATGTCAGAAAATTGAAAATGCTGCGCGTAATCACACGTTTAGAGAGTTTTTTTTTCCGAGAAAAATACGTATCAATAATACAAACAACCTCTTAGCACACTGTATTACATACAATCATGTCTAAAAACTCCACGCAGCCTGCCTTCCTACATGGAACGACCCCCGGGTCAAGGTAGTACTATGTCAAAACTTGCAAACACAGAGCTTGGATGTGAGGACACATTCATTCAAATAAAGGAAGGGGGGTGTTATGATCGGCCTCCGCTGGCACATATTTTATAAAACTTGGCGAGAGGTGCGTAGTGTGTGTCCTAGAACCCCTAGCTTAAGTTACACGAAAAAAAAACTTGTCTTGCATATTTTTAATTTTCCTCTCCGATGTTTGTTTAAGAGAAACAGGTGGTCCCCTCGCGGATCGTACAACGTAGGAGACATTGACGAGTTGAGGGCCATTTGCGCACCTTGTAAAACTCCATGTGTAGGCAATTGTATGGACTAGATCTAATAACACTGTTTAGCGCAGGGTTATTTTTTATTGTATAGAGATGGGAGGAGCCAACAAAATCCGTTAACGGATTTTGTTGTATATTTACCAATGAGGTTGGGGTATTAGGATGCTCCAGCAGCTGAAGCCTGCGGGTGTAGGCTCCTACTCTACTCTACGCGTCTTACACCTAATACATTTCTTTTTGCTGTTCATTTACACTTTTGTTACAGTGTGTCCGTTTTGACAATCAATATTATAGCAGTGCTCTATAGAGTTTACCTGTTGACTTGTTACTTCTCTCTATACAAAAAGACTATTCCAAAACCCAATGTTTGATCATTCCTACCTTGCTTCTACCCGAATATCACAACTTGAAAAAGCTTTAACATAACATATGAACTGGCATGGGTCTAAGCTTTTCATGAGTGTCAACTGTGAACTGGCATGGCGCTATGCTTTTCATGAGTGACAACTGTGAACTGGCATGGGTCTATGCTTTTCATGAATGTCAACTGTGAACTGACATGGTGCTATGCTTTTCATGAGTGTCAACTGTAAATCGGCATGGTGCTATGCTTTTCATGAGTGTCAACTGCTGGCATGGCGCTATGCCTTTTATGAGTGTCAACTGTGAACTGGCATGGGTCTATGCTTTTCATGAGTGTCAACTGTGAACTGGCATGGTGCTATGCTTTTCATGAGTGCCAACTGTGAACTGGCATGGCACTATGCTTTTCATGAGTGTCAACTATGAACTGACATGGTGCTATGCTTTTCATGAGTGTCAACTGTGATCTGGCATGGTGTTATGCTTTTCATGAGTGCCAACTGTGAACTGGCATGGCGCTATGCTTTTCATGAGTGTCAACTGTGAACTGGCATGGTGCTATGCTTTTCATGATTTGATTTGATTTGAGCCTCATTTTCACCAGAGACTCAACGTGAGTCATAATAGGCTCCCCCGTAGGGCGCGACCGTCGTTGATTCAGGTAAGTTCACACGGCCTCGTGTGCGAAAATATTAGTCATGTCAAGATGAAGTCAGTACATATTTCAATTGTGGCATATTCGCGTACTAGCGCGTACGAGTGAGTAAAGAGTTAATGCGTATCTTCGTAGAATTTGTTGTTATTTTTGTGCGTAATGGGGTGGAGAGGTCACCTCACTTGCACAGGTGTTTGGGGTTAAGACAGCTTCGTATAGTCCGGTGTGTTTTCCGAAAGCGATAAGCTTTTTACGGTAGGTTGGGTCCGTGAGTAGGCTTTGTAGGTTGCACGGGTGCTTTTCATGAGTGCCAAGTGTGAACTGGCATGGCACTATGCTTTTCATTAGTATCAACTGTGAACTGGCATGGTGCTATGCTTTTCATGAGGGTCAACTGTGAACTGGTATTGTGCTATGCTTTTCATGAGTGTCAACTGTGAACTGGCATGGTGCTATGCTTTTCATGAGGGTCAACTGTGAACTGGCATGGTGCTATGCTTTTCATGAGTGCCAACAGGTAATTATTTAACCTCAATTTCTGGGATACTTGGAGGATACAAACCTCCTTAACGACAGTCGGTACGCATATTAGCGCAGGTACTAGCGCAGGTCATAGCGCAGGTCAGAGCGCAGGTCATCTACTGAAGACACGCTAATCAAGATCTCCAAACTCGTCTACAATTGACCAAAATTGTTTATCATTACTCGTTTTGTTTGACCTCTCCAAAGCATTTGGCAGGGGCACCACAACACCTTCATGAAAAATATATATTTGAACTAAATATTCAAATCCCCTGGTTTGAAAGTTGCTTCACTAATCGATTTCAAAATTGTAAACAAAAATAGTATTTTCTCCGAGACCTTTACATTGGGGTTTCCCACAGGTGTCGATTTTCGGACCTGTTCTTTTCCCTCTGTTTCTAAACGGCATCAGTTGTGGATGCTCTGTTAACAACGCAAAAATTGCAGTATATGCTGTCGATTGCTGTTCATTCGACCGGTAAATAAAGTAGCAGAGCTGAAGGTAGATGCAGACACAGCGTTGAATAACAAACATAACTGGTATACTTTGAACGAGCTTCAATTTAATGCTCATGAAACCCAGTGCATAACTGTGGGATCAAGGGCAAGTAGGTCTATGGGATCAAGGGCAAGTAGGTCTATGGGATCAAGGGCAAGTACGTCTATGGGATCAAGGGCAAGTACGTCTATGGGATCAAGGGCAAGTACATCTATGGGATCAAGGACAAGTACGTCTATGGAATCAAGAGCAAGTACGTCTATGGGATCAAAGGCAAGTACGCCTATGGGATCAAGGGCAAGCACATCTATGGGATCAAGGGCAAGTACGTCTATGGGTTCAAGGGCAAGTACGTCTATGAGATCAAGGGCAAGTACGTCTAGAGTACCCGGCAATTTTCTTGTTGACTTTGGGTGCGAAAATCCCTCAGTGTAACAGTGTTAATAGTCTGGGAGTACTGCTTTATCCTAATACGACCTTCAGACACCATGTGAAAAATTTTGCTTTAAGCTGAATGGAATACTTATGTTCCTCAATCAGCTATGAAAAGCAACTCGAGTTTGAATCAAGGCTTCTCGTAATCAATGTCCTGATCTTCTCTAATTTAAGTAACTACCCGATCATGATGGGGTAAGTGCAAGACAACGGTGCTCTTTGCTATCCAACGCTGCTTGAACTTCCACGCAAAGGTATCTAATGAGGGAAATGTTACGTAGAGCGATCACGTAGCGCGCCTGCTAAACAAACTTGGCTTGTTAAACATAAATGAGTGACTGATTCTTATTGAGGCTATACGAGTAAACATAATCCAGAACAAGCTGTCATGACCACACGAGTCGTACTTTCAAATTGCAGAGCAGCTCACAACCGGTCATAGCAGACAGAAGGTGCCATTGATACAGAGCTCAGAAGAACATTGACCAGAGCATTAGGCAGTTCCAGTTTCAAGCTCAACAATTTTAACAAATTATCAGCTGACGTCAAAAATTTCACCAATGCATAATAGGCCTTATGAAAAAATGTACCACTCTACTACTCGCCCGTCGGCAAGTGCCAGCAGAATAGGAAAACTCCGCAGGTGCCTGATATTAAAGCAGCTGAAGGACTCGGCAGCGAAGGTACACCGGACCCTCAGAAATGAGAACTCCAAACTAGAACCAACAACATATTTGAAACCTTCGCATTGCTTCACATGGTTGGGTGCGTTTTCACTGTCGCGACTCCAGGTATCCACTAAGTCAAGTAGATCTGAATTCACTATCTAGTTTTGAATTCTTGTTAGGATGTAATTCAC
>SDVV010025246.1:0-12455 GCA_016164225.1 Gammarus roeselii | reverse complement strand
TTTCACCAGTATATTCGTGGAAAATGGTGTTCGGCATTGACCCCATACGGTTAAATTAGTGCCAGGACCTGGCACTGGCACGGTAAATAAGGTGCCCGGCATTGGTACCTGCTCGTTGTATTTCGGTTTTCGAGGAATGAAACTGTACAATCTCAGATCAACACCGTGGGTGTTGATCTGGTCGGTGGCTTATCTTCAGGTGCTTATTTGAGTTGTTTCGATAGTCATTGTTAAATGTTATTTCCATCAACAAACTTTCCCTTTCTCGATCTATTAAAACAGAAAATACACCGACAAAAGACGCTATCTTAGTCGTTCTACTTCAGAACTTACCTCCTTCTATTAAAAGGTAACCCAGTTTGGGCCAAAAGGCCTACTGTTGTCTTCATACACTTGTAAACACTTGTAAACCTCCACATTCATGTCTATCCTTTCTAACGCCTGCTTCACCTCATTCGTCCTCCCAAACCTCGGTCTACCTCTAGGCCTGCGACCACTCGCCTCCGCATTCATCACCCTTTTCACCAATCTCCCTTCATCCATCCTCTCCATGTGCCCGAACCATCTCAGAACACGCGAATCCACTCTGTCCTCCAACTTCTTCACCATCCTTGTTCTGATTCGAACCTTGTCGTTGGTGATCCGGTCTCTCAGTGTTACTCCAGCCATGCTCCTCAAACATTTCATCTCGAAAACATTCAACCTTCTTCTCTCCTCTGCTCCCACTCCCCAAGCCTCAGCTCCGTAGAGCACAGTTGAGACAACAACACCCTCATACAGCCCTCTCTTTGCTCATTACACTCTTTAGTTCACCCAACACTTTACATCCCTCCTTCACTCGCGCCTTCACTTCAGTTTCCACTAGTTCAGTTTTCTCCACATGGGAGCCCAGATACCTAAAACACTGAACTTCCTCCAAGAGCTCTCCATATAGGGTGACACTAATTTTGCTCGCATTGACAGTCCTCGAGCATCTCATTACTTTACTCTTACCCACGTTCACTCGAAGCTTCCTCATCTCACACACTCTACCAAACTCAGACACTAGCCTACATAGCTTCTTCTCCTCTGAATCTGCAACCAGGACCGTATCATCAGCAATTAGCAACTGGCAGTTTCGGCACAAAGAAAATAATATTCTTGGAATTTATTATGTTGCTGCGATTGAACATGAGCAAAATGACCCCTGGAAAATATCTAACGGAAAAGAGTGACAGCAAGGCGATAGATTACTGTTTGTTACACCGGATGATGTTTAAATCTTGCGTACATGAAATCGTTTTTTCGTGGAGTCGTCATTGTTGTATTTAAATTAATTTGTACATGATGTTGCGTATGTTTCTGTCAAGTTTGCTCTACACAGTAAAACAAATTCCTTGAATCAACAATTTTTTCAACACTAACTAATAGTATCCCTAAACTAATAACGGTTTAATTGATATCGAAAGGGCAACCTTCTTATCGCATCAAATACTATTGGTTTTTCGTGTTCACGTTCTGCATCGGTGAGTTTAAATGACCAGCAAAACAGTTTGAACATCATGGGGTTACTTCAGAATTCCACGTATTATCATTTTACCTGTTGTTTGTTTAGTTTACGTCTGAAATTGCTGACACCAATTGAACTAAAATTTGGGTACGATCATGTGCTTTTATTATTTTAAACGGTGATGCCAATTGTGCTCTCCAGTATTACATAAAAGTTGTTATCAATAACGACAGTGTTTTTTTCTATATCCGGCACTGCTACTTTTTTTCTCCAAGTTGCAAGGTACTGATCATTCAATATTTTATTTCTCTACAGAATATTTCCGTGTATCCGAGGCTGAGTTCAATTCATTGATAAAAACATTAATCATTTACATAGACATGTGTGTTTACATCACTGATATATTTAAGACTGGCATGGTCGTTCGTCCCTGGACAAATGCTTGTCTCGAAATAGTCCTGCCATAATAGGGGAGCAACGTTGCTGTCATGCACTGAAGAACTTGATACAAGTCATCGTTTCTCTGCATCGCCACTATTCCCTTCTCTTCATTCCTACAATCAACGTACGTTTCAATGTATTGTAATCCAATATCTGTGACGAGCATCAAAACAATTACCTGTATTCTTTATTCAAATAATTTTTCAAGAATCGGATTGAGGAAAATTCACAGCGCGCCAAACATAACACGCCAATGCGTTAGTGTCAGTCACTATGAACCTAATTATAATCGTTGGTTTCAGTTTCTCATTGATTCGTTGATCGTTAGTTTTGAGTTGGTATTTCGAACCGTTGATTGAAATTTTTACGGCCCTAATTGCTCGTAGAATGTTGTTTCAAGCTGCAGCTGGAGTTGAGTAATGGCGCATCAGATAGAGCGATGAGGAATGTGGCAATGTAAATAAGATCGTATTATCTGACACATGCAACACACTTTTAATTTGTTTTGAACTTGTAACGGCCGTACCAACTAGAGTTGCATCGCAATACACTGTCATCATGTTGGGACTTGTTGTTCAGTTCTGTACAGCAACTCATTAATATCAATATTATTCACTCTCTGAAATGTGTACCCACAACAAAGAATTCTTCTTTAGATACACTGTCACTCGTATTTTTCGTGTATCTACACTACAACAATGAAACTCCCCCATTACACCCCAACTCCCACCACAAGCCCTGCTGCACGTGCATTGCGGGTGACTGCGCACAATGTGTCTGCACCCCAACTCCCACCACAAGCTCTGCTGCACGTGCATTGCGGGTGACTGCGCACAATGTGTCTGCGTCGGATGCAACGTAAGTTACTCATGGGGCAGAAGCAAGCTGGGCAAAAGAAAGCCAACAATACATTGTCGAAAAGTCTTTAAGAGCGAGCAATTTTCCTGACAAATACAAGGTCATGATAGTCACCATCCCCATGAAAGCAAACCCAGCTGACAGCACCACATGAATAGAAACTCTGTCATCTCCAGACCCCCATTCCTCTGGAAATGAAGCCCCGACTACCTCCTTTCAGCAATTACCTGCCCCCCACATCCTTAGCCGTTCCTCCCAGGGCTCCCCAGCTGCCCATTGCATGGTTACGGCAGACGAGGTGCAACAAGCAAGCCAGCCAGTCGGTTCTAATCACAATGCCAACAACGTGCCAGGAGAAATTACAAAACCTTATGAAACAGTCCTCATAGGAGATGACCGCGCATGAAAGATTCAACGGGCAGACCTCGCAAGGCAATGTGCTGTACATGAAATCACGGACAAGACTCTGATGAACTATTCAGAACCATTGAGAACAAAATTCTTCACAATAATTACTCAATAGTGCTAACACACCGCGTCGAAAAGAAAGACCTAGCAAATAGAGCTAACACAATCATTGCAAAAAATAGTTCTACAAGGACTTATGTGGCCGAACCCACCAAACTCGAGCAAATCATCGAAATGCACAGTTTCATGAGTCAATGTTACTCCCTAAAGCTCCGTGTTATTCCAACCAGAACACTAAGTAATGAAACCACGAAAATCCACAACGTAAGATTGTATTGCCCAAATAGTCCAAATCTCAACAGAGGAGGAACGATCAAGCTGATCATAATTGCAGCGTGTTTTTCCCCACTGGGTTGAGCTACCGCCAGCGCACTGCTTTCCCTATGACCACAATATGCAATTATTTGCGTGCACACATTTATTTGCCTTCATCTCTTACGATACCATCGTTCTCTCTTACCGACCTCAAATCACTTGTCACCCAACTACACACAGACACACACGGTCTACACCTCCCCTACCGGCACCCGATCACAAGTCAGCCACTACACACACAAACACGGCCGCGCGTCATCTACCGACACCCGATCCCAAGTCAGCCGACTACACATACTCGCGGCCTCTTCACATCGTGCCCAACATCTGCAACCCTCCCCCCCCTGCATCTATCATGCTCTGCCCCCTAAAAATGTTTTGCCTCGCAACCAACAAGATAGCGGCCGTCTCACTTGCATGTGCTTCGATACAACACTCAGTCGCAGCCCGACGGGCAAATCATTCCTCGACGAACATACGCAGTCAGAGCGCTATTATATTCACTCAGTGCAGCCTCTGCTAATGAGTGTAGCACCTATGGGACATCACCCAGAACGCAATTCGTCTTTTCAGCCTAACTCGTTTCGTACCTCTCCGCCAATAGTCCAAGCCGCCGAGCCCTGAACCAAACCATTCACACTCCAACCCTACATCACACCCTTTCCTCGAACCCGCGGTCCACCACACTAAACTCTACGATCCACCCACCATCCCTGCCACTGAACACCAAACTAAACCATTTGTACCACCAACTAAACCATCTCCCACCAATTGCTTATGCCGCTGCAGACCAACATCATTTTCTGATCGAAATTCCCATGATGGCACTACACTACGAGTTCACATTTGATAATGAGCAGATATTAACTGACAATTTTGTGTCTTTCTCTTCTGCAAACAATTTTGTAACTTTATTTTTGTGTCCAGTGTGAATTTGTCGTGTTAAGTTTGTTAATATTAGGTCGAAGATTCCCCCGGATGACGTTTGAGGATGCCACCTACTCTGGAGGGCTGCTCGGTCTGCCTTGCCAGGACGAGCTGGCACGTCTTCAGGGACCTCAAGGAGCAGGATGCGGAGAACCTCATCTATCGATTCTGTGAGTTGGATAGCAGGATCGACCAGGTCCGGAGGACCTTCCAGGGCCTGCGGAGGAGGGACGACGATGGCGGAGAGGACGGGATCCTTTCGGCGAAGGTCTTTGTCCTCGAGGAGCAGCTGCGCACAGTCGTAGGTGAGTGTGTGGTGATGCGAGAGGAGATCAAGACGACCTGTGAGTCGGTTGCGGAGGAAGAGCGGAGGTGGTTAAGGTCCAAAAGGACCTTCTAAGTAAGCGTGATTTTGAGAGTTGCGCTGCAAACCTCAGTAGAAACTTACGTCTTGATATGGAAAGGGCTTGACAGAACAGACGAGGAATGTAGTAAAAGTTAACGAGTTGGTAGTCCATGCTTTACAGCTGGATGAAGAGGCATTCCGGGAGGGGATTGACTAGGGAGACCCAGTTCGATCACGGAGGTGCTTTGGTGACTTTTCCTTGTCTTCCTACCGTGACGTCCTAGGTACGAGTCTGCAACGGCAGCACGTATCCACCCCTAAACCCATGTCAGTGCTCTCGGTTCAGGATGTGAGGTCGCAACTTGCTTCTACCCCTAAACCCAAACCCGAGGTACCTACTTCCCGTCAGGTCAAGAGCTCGTCGGCTGCCCGGAAACCGAAAACCGGCACTAAGCTGATGCCTCGGACCAAGTCATCCGTGGATTGAAACCTCACCCTATCTTGACGGGGCGGGGTAGACTCTGATGGATTTCAGCAGGTCCAGAACCTGTTCGCCATCGTGAACCAGCCAGTGCTTTTGATAACAATGCGGAACACTTTTGAGACATTTACCAACCTGGACGCAAAATTGAGACACTTGTTCTAGGTGATGCTATCGTCCAACACTAGGCAGTTGAATTGCTCATAGGAGTAAAGCAAAGAGGCGGGCTATTGGCCCATCCGGTGCCACGATGGAGGTTTAAGTTTCCAGCCGGGACACCCCCTCATAATCTGCCATGTAGGCACTAATGACTTTAAAAGGACAAGGTCGGAAGATCTGCTAGTCAAGTTTAGGCAGCTGATTTCTAACCTCAAGGCAAAAACGGATCGAGTGGCCATCACATCCATCTTACCGCGGATGAATGATGATGATGAGCTGTATAGTAAGTTAACTTATACAAATCGAGCCCTCGAGACTATTTTCAAGTCCAATGGCTTGATGACTTTCGGAAGAGGCCCGATCTGTTCCTAAGAGACATCTTACACCTGAATGATATAGGAAATGTCCGACTTGGCAGACTGCTCCATTTGAGCGCTAAGAAATACTATGCCCAAATGTTAGGGGTCCAGCGTGCTTTAAACGGACCAGTTTTGGCCGCAGGGAACCCACGCTAGAGGGCCCTGTTCCCGCAGCAGATTACCCGACTGGAGCGATGACCAATCAGTCGTTCCAGGAGGAAGCCGCTGCGGGCACGGTTGAAGCGTTACAGGGCTTCCAAGAAGGCAACTCTATGGCTGGTCAAGATCCTGGGCCACAGCTGCCAGGTCGAGAGCCCCAATGGAGAAGTCGAAGACCGAGACACGCGCCATCTAGAGATCTTCTTTTGTAACGCGCAGTCCTATGCCCATAAGTTCGACGAACTGCGGGGATCTGCGACCATGTACTCATTTGATGTCATTGGCATAAACGAAACATGGCTCGATCTCTAGAGTAGAAACCTGGCAGCAGAGATAATGCCACCAGTCAACGAAATATTCAGCGTTCACAAACCCACCCTTAGTAAACGAGGGGGAGGAGGTCCGTGCTGTACATACAGGAGATACTCCATCCATTATTAAGAGCAGCGCTCGCCAGAGTTTTTGCGAAATACTCAACGCAGAAATTTAACTAGCCCATGCGACAATGAAGCTGACATTGGTGTACCGCAACAGTCACACCCTTGCGGTACAAGGTGCCCAGCTTTTTGAGAAGCTTGAAGAAATAGTCTAGTAATCATGAGACTATCATCTTCGGCGATTTCAAACTCCCGTATATAGACTGGGCGAGCCTAACTTCACAGGCCCCAGAAAATAAACTAACAGAGTTTTTTGCCGATAATGGCATTGCCCAGTATGTTCGTGAACCGACCAGGGGGAACTACATAATAGACCTAGTCATGCCAACTGAGGAGTGCTTAGTCGGCAACATCCTAGTTGGTAACAAACTGGGAGGTGTTGACCACAACGCGGTGGAATTCACCATCAAAGTGCCCTGTCCAGCCCCACAAGGAGCTGTACGCCGCCCCAATTTCGCGTGTGCAGACTTCCAGGGGATAAGAGAACTACTAAGTGCGCTTAATTTAATCGAACAACTCAGAGAAGGTACGGTGGACGCTTGGTGGACGCTGGCTGCCGCATCCTCAAAGAGAAAGTTTTCGAGGCCAGGGACCAATGTATACCCTTGAGGAGAATTGGTCACGCTCAAAGGATCAGACCCCTTTGGTGGAACGTCGAAGTTGCAGAAGTCCTTAATAGTCGCGGTATCGCGCGGTCAACTAAATGCGCAACGAATGAGGGACAACACCGCAGAGGCGGCTGAAATGCATCGCCTGGCGTGTAGGACAGCCACTAGACTAGTCCGATCCTCTAAGCGCACGAAAGAGAAAATTATTGCGAGGAACGCCGAAGAAAACCCAAAGGATTTCTATCGCTACGTCAACACGCGTGAAATTGCTAGAGACTCTGTTAGCCCGCTAAAGAATGAAGATGGTATCCTCAAGACGTCACCTGAGGACATGGCCAATGTCCTGAATAAGTTCTCCTGCTCAGTGTTCACAGTTGAGGGTCCCGTCTACGAACGAGATATTGTTTGTGCTGGGGAAGTCAGCCTCAACGTCATTGTGTTCACGAGAGTGGAAGTTGTCATTGAACTTAAGGAACTGGACATTTACAAATCGATTGATCCCGATGGACACCACAAAAGAGTTCTTAAGGAAACTCGAGAACAATTGGCAGATTCCCTGACCCACATCTTCAACTTATCGATGACGAGTGGCAAGGTCCCCGAAGACTGGAGAGTTGCTAATGTCACGGCAATCTTCAAGAAAGGTGACCGACAATTGTCCAGCAAGTATCGACCGATCAGTTTGACGTCGATCGTGTGTAAAACCATCGAGTGATTGATACGAAATCATCTGGTCGATTATCTGGAAGACAGCGGACTCGTTCATGACACTCAACACGGGTTCCGCCGAGTTGTGTTACAGGAGACTGTTTCACAATATCTCTGAGCTTGGAATCGGTGGCAAAGTACTTCGCTGGCTGCGCGCCTGGCTAAAAGGTCGCAAGCAAAGAGTCAGCACAGGTCAGGCTTTGTCCGAGTAGGCCCCTGTTACTTCTAGAAGGGGGCCTCAGGGCAGCGTCCTGGGTCCTATTCTCTGCCTCATCTATGTTAACGACATAGATGCCGGGCTTCTGTCCAAGGTATTGAAATTTGCCGACGACACGAAGCTCTGATATGCAGAATGGAAGGAGAGACCGAGTTGAGATTCAACAAGATCTCAAAAAACTCGTCCAGATGCTCTTCAATGCTGCAAAATGAACAGTTATGCACATGGGGTGTCGTAACGCCAACTCCACCCACACCTTTGTTTCATCTCCCGAAACATCCTCTCAAAAATGAAGGACATAGTTCTGCCGTTCACACGGTGGCATGAATCGATCTTGCAACAGTTGATCAGCTGAGAGACATAGGTGTCCTTATCTCGAAAGATTTGAAATGTATTCCAAAATCTCATGTCATGTTTGTTGTGTATTAGAGATGTACTTATGTGCAGGGCTGGGGCGGTGGCGAAGAAAGGAAGAGGGAAAAGGTTGAATGTCTTCGAGGTTCAATGGCCATAGTGTCGTGGATGGATAGGATCA
Organism: Gammarus roeselii; assembly: GCA_016164225.1. NCBI lineage: Eukaryota > Metazoa > Arthropoda > Malacostraca > Amphipoda > Gammaridae > Gammarus > Gammarus roeselii. The sequence goes on along the minus strand of SDVV010025246.1, from coordinate 3,948 downwards.
CTAATGACGATGACCGAACTAGAACGGGGAGGTTGATGCAGTTGGCGGACTGAGTAGATTGATCTGATCTCAGATTGTTTGGACGTATGGAGAAGATGGTCAACTTGATATTGGTGAGAAGTGTGATGAAAACGAAGTTGAGTGGTCATAGACCTAGAGGTAGAACTAAGCATGAGTGGATGGACTGCATGCAGCAGGCATAGACAGACATCAGCGCAGGGTAGGCGAGAAGCGTGCAATGGAGAGTCCTGAGCCCAGAATAATGGCGAATCAATAAGTTTTGACGCCTCCCAAAGGGCTTTCCCGTTCTTAGCTGATCGTCGAGAAAGGGAATGGACGTGGGTAGGGGAGTGTCCGGTAGCTATTACACAGCTGGGGTAAGCCTGTGAAAGCAGCCAGGTTTTGCTGCTGACACAGATGTCAAACCTTACTCCTCACCCGAAGTGTATATGCTGGTTGCTCGTGGCCGGGACCGTACCTTATTGCACTAATGAGCTAAGTTCTGGTTTGTGTGTGAGTGCATGAGAGCTGTGTGAGGTGTGTTTGCCATCAGCCACTCCCTTTCTGAGAGATTCGTCCATGCGTCTGTTTCTGTACATGAGGAGTTATATTATCAGAGAGTCGGTTCCTTATGAGGTATTTATATTTAATATTATTAACGATAATTGTTGTATTTATTGAAGCATTCGATGATACAATAATGGTAACAAAAGAAAAAAAGTTCAACAAAGGAACATTTCTACCATAACATCAAAATATCATCCCAAGAGAAGCAGAAGTGAAGACAGATCAAGATTAAAATGCACGGCGACAAATTACAGATTTGGTTTAGGACAAGCGTGCTGAAAATACCTTTTATGTCCCTTTCCCACCTGAGTATGTATACAAACAACAATGTTGGAAAGGTTTAGTATAGAGCCACCTTTCAGTGAACATACTCGGAGTCGCATCTCAACCTGACAGCCGCCCGCATATAATGGGCTCACTACTTAGATATGCAGTTAGGAGCCAAACATTATTCCTATTAATTACTTGATCTTCCTGCACAAGTAGTATTCTGTCCCATCTTTCTTTAAGTGGGGATAGCTCTTCAGCCTTGTCTGAAGAGCATCGACATGTGGGGCCAGTAGAACCATGTCGTCTGCATAGCTAATCGCGTTAACACAGCAGCCGCCTATGAGACGCCTAACATGACTAAGCTGTCTACATACACATTGAAGAGGAGAGGCAAGAGTAGGCATCCATGCCTAATCAAATTAGATGTTCGAAACAGGTTTGACTTTGAGCTTCCCACCGCATTACTCATTCCTGCTGCTGGTACCAATACATTAGTCGCTTATAGGTGTAAACTGGCGCCTCCTTTTCAATAAGTTTTTAGAACAGTGTCCAATGATTTACACGATCAAATGCATTTTTAGTATCCAATTATCAAAAGTACATAGATGGCCCTCGACTGAAAGAGGAATGAATCGTCTGCTTTAGTCTGATGTTTCCAGACTAAACCACATGCTGAGGTTCCCCGTAGCTTTGATGCAGCAGTAGCAATTAATATTGGTCTGTAGTTACCTTTATTAGTCGTACATTTTCTCTTCGATTTCATGACAGGTTTTACGACAACATCCATTAGTATCTTAGGAAAGAAATTAGGCTTAAGGAAGCCGGTAAAGAAAATAGATATGACAGGAAGAAGTTGAGCAGAAATACTGAAATATTTCCGCAGGTACACCATCATTTTCAACAGCTTTGCCATTTTGTAATTTCTTGAAAGCGGTCCTAAGTACCCACTTATAAACATTATCATAATTTTCACTATCCCGATTGGGCATCATCAACAAAAAACGAGTCAGTGTCTTCGTTGACACTGTTCAAGATAGCATCAAAATGGTCGCTCCACATATCAGAAGTATTCCTTACCCCTGTTATGCCATTAACAGATTGAGAAACAGGTGTTCCGGTTTTAGATTTTTCATATCTTTCCAGAAATCAATCATCCGCGCAATTTTTTTTTTTCTGACAGACTGGCTGCACGTACATCATTCGCGTGTTTCTTACTTGCAGGCATTATTTGATCCATTATATTAATTGTAGAATAGGAGTGCTCAGGGTTGACCAGTATCTCGTAATTGGACATAAGTGCTTTGCATGCTTCGTGTAAATCAGCCCCATGCCTGCTCCACCCTGGTGTCCTGTGCCTTCCCCTTGATGTTCGCTATCCATTCGCTGCTCTGCCAGCCATGTGAGCTGCCCCACATATACACTCGTAGTGCTCGTCCAGCATGTCTCTGTCAGCTGTTGTATGAATCCGTAGCACCTTTGCTGGCAATCTCCCAAGCTGATTTATAAGTACTAAACAGAATATATTAGTTTTAGCTATATCATTAATTTGCCAGTTAATGGACTGTGTGGCGGTATCCCCATTAACCAGTACAGGCAGGGTACGTAATGAGTGCTCTGCATAGAGCGGCAAGTGATCTGACAGAGGCGTGTAATCCCCCTACAAGCAGTCGAGTAATATTGCTGGCTATTGCTGAGGTTAGGGCTAAGTGATCCAACAATTTGACTGTTCTCCCGTTGTGATTAACATAAGTGTGAGTATCCCAGGGTAACAGTGACACATCCACAAAGTCTAGTTCATTATCTGCTAGGAGTATTTGCCACTTATTTAATGTTTGGCTTCCATGGTGGCGGTTCCAATCCATTACAGGTACTAATTGCACATTATGTTTAGCTGCATAAGGTAAATACACATTTATAAAGAGAATAAATATCCCCTCTACACTTAGAGATTAACCAAGTAAACCAAGTAGAATCCTGCTGTTGCATCTTTGTGATGATCAATTTCTACAAAAGGACTCATTCTATCAGACCACAGGCAGGTTAGTCCATCAAACGGGCGTCCTCTGAGTAACTTCTCCTCTGAAATGATTGAATATACGGAGAAAAAATGGACGCACCCATCTCTAGATAGACTAATCGGGAGATCGTGCTTGAACAGTCATGAATCCTGCAGCGCACATATATCATTATTTGGACATAGCCATTTCACAAAGCTTTCCACACTGTTAAACCCATTACAGTTAAAGTGAACAGAAGAAGATTTCCAAGAGTTTGCATTTGTTGTGAAGAAAAACGTTTCCCTGATTTCATTTGAGGCACTCCAAGCTTTTCTTGCTCTCGTTCAACTTCTGGACGCGAACGACGGCAGCCCTCTTATCCGATTGTTTGAGGCGCTTGACAGCCAGGTAGCTTGCATTGCTGCGAAGACACTTAGTGTGCCGAAACGATTGAGCTTCTCTTCTGTGTAGCTGCCATCCCCGGTTAGTATTTTTAGCTCATTCAATATATGTTCACGTGTGATGTCCCCATAGATGGACACATATATGCTGCTTCGTTGTTAGGAAAAGATGCCTTCTGATGTCATTCGACTTGTACGGTCGATACTTCCCTCCTACCAGGTCATTGATATTTCCCTCCTACCAGGTCATTGATATTTCCCTCCTACCAGGTCATTGATATTTCCCTCTTACCAGGTCATTGATATTTCCCGCCTACCAAGTCATTTCCATTGCCGATGCAATTAGCACCAGACACTCCGGCTACTTCATGTTTTCGTGGAGTAGGCGATATGATTTTTACCCCTGATTATCAGCTGCCTTTGTTGAGTGAGGCTCCTTTGGTGGGTCGGTTCTCTTTTGTAGCTCCGTGTCTACCCCAGGCAAGAAAAGATCGCATCGAACCGTTGAATCGTTCGCTTAAGAGGTTAGGTGGCTCCAGTATTGGGAGGCAGAGCACTGGAAAAGGTGGTTAGGTGGCTCCAGTATTGGGAGGCAGAGCACTGGAAAAGGTGGTTAGGTGGCTCCAGTATTGGGAGGCAGAGCACTGGAAAAGGTGGTTAGGTGGCTCCAGTATTGGGAGGCAGAGCACTGGAAAAGGTGGTTAGGTGGCTCC
>SDVV010025245.1:0-12455 GCA_016164225.1 Gammarus roeselii | reverse complement strand
GGTGTTTATCATTTATCCGAAAACATTACTATTCACTCCGAAAATCGACACGAGCATCCTGGCAAAACATAAGTAATGACTTCGACCTCCCTCTCATGTGTTATCTTGATCCTTGGTGTCAGTGCCACTCTGTGGGTTCTTTATCAATGATATGCATTTATTTCTCACCTGAACCTGTCGACTCGTCACATCGGTGTAGGATTTTTTCTCTGATCTATTGGGTTCTAGACTAACGCCCTTAGTACACATTTTAGATAAACGACGACCCTTGGGAGAAGTGTATGCAACACTTGCAATCCTATCCTTGTAACCAAAACTTTGTTTTTTAGTATTCAGTGAGCTTTTTCTCGACGCTAATTATTTAATTACTGTTACACATTTATGACATCGAATCGTTTCACGTTTCTTCTTACTATTGCCCAAATTACCATCCATTATATTCCCCCAGATTTCTGAAATATACATAATTCTCCTAGCACTCGAACGTTTGATACATAATTCTCTCTCCTCATGTTTCATTACCAAAAATTTTGAAACAAAGTCAGATATACATTTGATTTTATTATGCTATTTTCTACTTCTTATACCTGACATCCTTTCATTACCCCATTTTAGCAGGCTTCTCTTCACATGTCATCTCCTCGGTACAACTATCACTGTCACTGGTCTCCATTCCACTGAAAGTATCCCACGTTTTCCTCATATTTTTATTATTTTAAATTTCAGCTAAGGTTTGGGTATACTCCCCCTATTTCACCTGATCTTTATTCGTTCCACGTTTGGTTGGTTGATACCGACATCACACTTTCTTTACTGCTCGCACCCTTTTGAGACCTGTCCATAACATTAGATCGGAAACCCAAGTCCGGTTTATTATGTTCTATCAATACGCCCATTGCATCCTTAGAGCTTGTATTTCCTCGATCATTTTTAAGATTAGCATATTCAAGATAATGGTGTCCTCTGAGATGACGCCAAAATCCGACTGTGGAGCTTTATTTGTATAGTTTTATCTCCGTATTGCTATTAACACATACCCCCGTGTTCTCCTTTCTGTTAAAATACTTCCATATCAAACTGGGCGACATTCTCCTTCCCCAAAAGCCGACCGCTATCTGAATGAGTACAGATATGAGTCCAATTTTATATATACTTTGTTTACATGCATATATACATGGTTGTTATCTTCACTGTGGTGGCACATTTGTCGACACAATGCATATATACAGAGTCGTTAGCCTCACTGAGTCGATACCATGTAGGCATTTACACCAATTTTTCTGCAAAAGGGTTACCATACACTGCCAGATGCATAAATACCTACGCGACCTTACCTAACCTAACCCATAGAGCAACATCCCTTGCTTTTGTTACAAGATATTTAATGTGGATCATCTTCACGGAATGTTATGTTAAAAGAACTATTCATCCTATCATCCTATTCAAGAAATTACGTATTTTTCAATCGATATTTCAAGCTCACATTATCTCCCCACGTCACTACATTTTGATCTTTCCTCTGCAGTTTTGATACCTACTTCCAATTTCGATCTAGCAAATTTCATCTGTTTTCATATATATTTTCATAATTGTTTGAATGTTATAGTTTTTTTTTATATGCTTCTTGATTTTTGATTTGATAAAATTCAAAATCAATTCCCATTATTCTAACCTAACCTAACCTGACCTTATGCATGGTACCTAGCCTAGCCTTATGTACGGTTTTCAGTCATCGATATGTATATGTGACCACCCCCCCTCCACACGACTCTTTATAAAACTTGCACCTATTTATTTCTACTTCGCGGTCAATCTCGACTCATATATAATACCAGAGAGGACAGATTACATAACCTAACCTAACCTAACCTAACCTTATGTACGGTTTTCAGTCATTGTTTTATACATATGAACCCCTTCACACGGCTTATATAAATTTCCACTTAATTATTTTTACTTCGTGGTCAATCTCGACTCATATATATTAGCAGAGAGGATTGATTTTCAATTTTAGATGGATTGAATGTTACAAGTAATTCATATGTGTTTCCATCATCGTACAAACAGACACTTCATCTCATACTTGGTCTAACACATTTACTTCAATATCTCCTGGCACTTCATCCTTTGACGACTTGCACAGTTGATTTGCCTTTTTCTTTTCTATAATTTTCATACTCTTCACGATGACTTCGTTTCAAATGTCTCCACATATTACTTGTGGATTTATGTTCATCCAATTTTATGCCTTTCCGGCAAAGTTTACAGACCCCCATCACCCCATTTCATTCGAACAATCGACGACTCAAGCAATACCCCATCCTTCCCCCACAGAATCACAATCTTGACTGAGTATGATCTGATCGGACTCTGATTTATATCTCACCATTCTGTCACACAAATACAGAATTTACCTCGTGATAGGTTTATGACATCATTTAACGCCTTGAAACATATTCTTCTACCGACTTCAACAATTCGATGTTACCTCCGACCGACGCAATGTATGCAATTCATCGCTTAACCTTTAAGTTTTAGGATATTATAAACAAATGATTTAGGATTTACATAGTTTTATTAGTTTTTAATTAGTACTATTTACAGATAGTGCTGACATCATCAATGACATCTAACTCGAGTACACAGTTGATGTCCAATGCGAGCGATGATAGGTCTAATGATTTGCAAAAAAGCCTGCAATCGCATTATTATAGCAGCCTGCCTGCCGAGATTGGAGTCAGTGCTCCGTGGAGAACAAGCGGAAACGAACGGATCATCCTCAAATAGACAGCAATGAATGTTCAAGTGACAAAAATTAGTTTACGTGTTTTGGAAGACGAAATCTCCGAAGTTGATATGAGTCGGATCAAACAAATAATGACTAGTGTTGAAAATACCAGTTATCTCAGAATGGGTAAAACAAGAATAAAAAAAATGGGAGATAACATTCATGTATGGATAAAAGAAAAATGAAGTCGGCTTTGGGTAACTAATGTAGACGGGTTGCAGTCGTATGTAACAAAGTTCAAGGGAAATAAGAACGCAACTCTCGAAATTGATATGATCCAAGTGGAAAATCATCATGACTGTAATGAAGCTGAGGTATTGGGAAACGGATTTTTCCTAAGAACCAAAGAAAATCTGGAACGTATGCAAGAATTCATCATTTATAATGAACAGAATGACATTGAATTAGAGAAGATTCGAATAATTAAGGTTCAAGAAGAAGAATAACTACATTTGTGATCACAAGAGCACGGAATAGCCTTCGGTATTTGCAACAAAGATATGCTGGATTATATGATAGATTTTGAGAGGAAACTGGAACATCGTGATGATGGGTATGGATGGTTGTACGAGCCCTGATGTGAACGAAAAAGCGAGTTCGATGTCATTTATGATGTCAGCACTATCTGTAATTATTACTAATAAAAAACTAATAAAACTATGTAAATCCTAAATCATTTGTTTATAATATCCTAAAACTCAAAGGTTAAGCGATGAATTGCATACATTGCATCGGTCGGAGGTAACATCGAATTATTGAAGTTGGTAAAGAATATGTTTCAAGGCGTGAAATGATGGCATAAACCTATCACGAGGTAAATGCTGTATATGTGTGACAGAATGCTGAGATATAAATCAAAGTTCGATCAAAACATACTCAGTCAAGATTGTGATTCTGTTGTGGAAGGATGGGGTATAGCTTGAGTCGTCGATTGTTCGAATGTAATGGGGTGATGGGGGTCTGTAAACTTTGCCAGAAAGAAATAAAATTGAATAAACATAAATACACAAGTAATGTGTGAGACATTTGAAACGAAGTCATCGTGAAGAGTATGAAAATTATAGAAAAGAAAAAGGCAAATCAACCGTGCAAGTGGTCAATGGATGAAGTGCCAGGAGATATTGAAGTAATTGTGTTAGACCAAGTATGAGATGAAGTGTCCGTTTGTACGATGATGGAAACAAATATAAATTACTTGTAGCATTCAATCCATCAAAGATTGAAAATCAATCCTCTCTCCAAACATAAATGAATCGAGATTGACCACGAAGTAAAAATAATTAGGTGGAAGTTTTATATAAGCCGTGTGAAGGGGGTTCATATGTATAAAACAATGACAGAAAACCGTACATAAGATTAGGTTAGGTTAGGTTAGGTAATCTGTCCTCTCTGGTAACAGATATGAGTTGAGATTGACCGCGAAGTAGAAATAAATAGGTGCAAGTTTTATAAAGAATCGTGGGGGAGGGGGGTCATATGTATATATCAATGATTTGAAACCGCACATAAGGTTAGGTTAGGTACCATATATAAGGTCAGGTTAGGTTAGGTTAGGTTTTTGATAGGTGTGTATATCATGTAAAAGTGATTTAGAATTGTATCAAATCAAAAATCAAGAATCATATGAAAAAAAACTATATCATTCAAACAATGATGAAAATGTATATGAAAACAGATGAAATTTGCTAGATCAAAATTTGAAGTGCATATCAAAACTGCAAAGGATAGATCAAAATTTAGAGATATGTGAAGATAATTGTTATGCATTTATCCTAAAATACTGAAAAAAATCATATGTAAGCATGAAAAGTCGATTGAAAAATACGTAATTTTTTGGATACAATAGGTTAGGTTAGGATAGGATGAATAGTTCTTTTATCATAACATTCCATGAAGGTGATACACATTAAATATCTTGTAACAAAAGCAAGGGATGTTGTCCTATGGGGTAGGTTAGGTTAGGTTGCGTAGGTATCAATGCATCTGGCAGTGTATGGTAACCCTTTTGCACAAAAATGGGTGTGAATGCCTACATGGTATCGACACAGTGAGGCTAACTACTCTGTATATATGCATTATGTCGACACATGTGCCGCCACAGTGAGCCTAACGACCCTGTATATATGCATGTCGTCGATACATGTGTCGCCACAGTTAGGATAACAACCCTGTATATATGCATGTAAACAAAGTATAAATAAAATTGGAATTGAAAATATGAAAATATAGGGAAAACGTGGGATATTTTCAGTGGGATGGATACCAGTGACAGTGATAATGGTACCGAGGAGATGACCTGTTAAGAAAAGCCTGCTAAAGTTGAAGGAAACCGATTTATCAAATGGGGTAATGAAAGGATGTCAGGTATAAGAAGGAGAAAATTGCATAATAAATTCAAATGTATATCTAACTTCGTTTCAAAATTATTGGTAATGAAACATGAGGAGAGAGAATCATGTCTCAGACGTTTGAGTAGTAGGAGAATAATGTATATTTCGGAAATCTACGGGAAAATGATGAATGGTAATGTGGGCAATAAAAAGAAGAAACCTGGAACGATTCAATGTCATAAACATGCAACAGTAATTAAAAATGTTAGCGTCGAGAAAAAGATCGCTGAAGACTAAAAACCGAAGTTTTGGTTACAAGGATAGGATTGCAAGTGTTGCATACACTTCTCCCAAAGGTCGTCGTTCATCTAAAATGTGTACTAAGGGCGTTAGTCTAGAACCCAATAGATCAGAGAAAAAAACACACCCAGATGATAAATCCTACACCGGTATGGCGATTCGACAGGTTCAGGTGAGAAATGTGTGCATATCATTGATAAAGAACCCACAGAGTGTCACTGATACCAAGGATCAAGATGACACAACTTATGTTTCGCCAAGATGCTCGTGTCGATTTTCGGAGTGAATAGTAATGTTTTCGGATAAATTATAAGCCCGTGAAAGCCCCTAATGTATATAAATGTGTCAAAATCTATTATCAATAAAAATATATCTAATAAATCTTTGTTTGCAATATCCTTAATTCAACTAGAACGATCAGCATTAAAATGCATATATGCAACATGACTTGCCATGAATTGCAATACAACGCCTCTTGCCTTACGTTAAAAATGTGATAGAAATTATTCTAGATCAAAGGTATGACCGATATTGATATATTGATGCGGAATTGCGACGAGCTCCCTTGGCTGAATACATGGCCTTCTCCAACTATCCCTCAAAGCACCCCTTGTACGATGAATAAATTGCAGATATGCAACATGACTTTCAACGAAATGAACTACAACGCCTCTTGCCTTGCATTGATAATGTAATACAAATTCCATTACCTAAGCTGTCGTAGATATATGTCTCGTCAACACCGTACATAAGCTGAAGCACATGTCTATAGCTTCTTTTATGACACACTGAAACCATGCTACGGTGACAACGTCTCACTCATCTACTCGGACACTAACTCGTTGCTGATCCAGTTCAAAGACGTGGCCGACATTGAGGCGGATATGCGGCAAGTTCCCCTGGCTGAATACATGGACTTTCTACACATACCCCGAAAAATCATCCTTTGTATAATGAATCAAATAAATGATAGCTGGCATTACTGAAAAGCGAAACAGCCAACGATTACCCGAGTGAGATCCTTTGCTTGCAACCCACGTGTTACAGTATGTTACTCGAGTCCGATTCCACAAACCAGCTGCTAATGGTAGACATACGTAAATGCCATGTGAAATAAGACCGTAAACATAAACGTAGATATTTAGTTTTTTTCGCACCTAAAATGTATCTGCACCGCAGAACAACAGAATAGGATCTACACGAGACGTGGATAATTTACTAAGGTAACCCGTACATGCGTAATCTTGTTCTTAGGCCAGTCGCTGGATGACATTGACGCATACAGATCAAGCTATTGCGATCGCATGGGCTACAGTAATGGAAAAATAGGCAGTGCTTGAGGCAGAAATAATGCCATATGAGTACACATTTGCATGAAATGACGAAAGCACGTCTACCTCAACAGGTTACAACCTGTAAATGTTCATACAAGCAAATAATCCTCCTAGGCTCTTATGTAAATAAAATATATGAAATATAATCCTAAACTTGTCTCATTGTCCACCTAAATCCGCATTAAAAATGTGCATTGAAACGTACTGCGAGCACCTCTAATATTTGAAAACTATGTAAATGTTTCTATGTAAATCAAACAAATATATATATGTATATATAATTGACCATGTTTGATTGTCCACCTATAAATGACTCGAACATACGTGAACGTATCTGCAACCGACCCTAAAATTGTTCACCTGAATATGTATCTTTAACCATAAATAAATATGCATAAATGAATCTTGTTTCATTGTCTACATAAAAAAATCAACTGAAAAATACGTGAACGTATCTGCAGCTATTTGTTTCTTAACATTGTGTCCTGACAAAACTCGGAAAAATATATTCATTCAATGGGAAAAAGCGAGTGAATTTAATCAAATAATATGGATCGTGCAAAAAAACATATTGTATAAACAACGGTCTTCACTTATAAAGAGAAAGATGTCAAACCTAGGTATGATAACGACTGAACAATGATATCCTACGGTATCTACATTGAATACATACTATAATGTATGGGCAGTAGTCATTGAAAATGAAATAGATGAGTTATAAAAGCTTCTATTCAAATGTATTCTACACTAACAGCTCTCCTAATATGTAGCATCATTTGTTGCATAACTAAATCGAATATCCTACAAATCACGTTTGAGAGGTAAAAGTTTCTATTCAAATTAGTCATTCAATAACATACATAGTAATATATATCATTCCCTTTCACCGCGCGAAGTAATCCAGTACAATTATACATAGCGTTGACAAGACCTAATAACGTACATCTATTTAATCCGTCCGTAAGCAAGCGTAACTGTAAGCAGCCCGTAACCGTAAGCAAACCGTGAGAGAACCGTATTCTCCGCTAGGACCATATATCTCAAAATAAGATCTTTGTGTGACTTTTGACGGAAGAGGTCATCAAGCTAATTACCACTTGCGGTTGAACAATAGGAGGCGCTTTCATTTGCGTTTTGGCCACACCAAAAGTAATTGACCAGAATAGAACTTAATAAACCTACATGTTTAAGGTCCAAGCGACTAAGTCGGTCACACTAAGAAATAACATACTTCCTAACAAATACATTGGTCACTTAAAAAAAAAGCGTTTCGGTGAACTAAGACGCCTGACTCTCCTACCCTTTCCTCTTCCCCTATCCTGTCCCCCACCCTCCCGGGTGTTTCTCTCTTTACATACAGTAATCAACTTGACCACAAGAGCTATAGTCTTAACCTACAAGTACAATGTCCGAGATATACAGCGACTAAGTCGGTCACACTAAGAAATAACATACATCCTAACACTTACATTGGCCGAATAAAAAAATGCGTTTCGGTGAACTATATCCAGGAGCGAATCCAACTTTTTGCCTAGAGGGGGGGGGGGGTAATTGTGGGACCCCTCAAAAATTTTGTTCTGATGAACTATACACTACTCTCGTTGAGACCCTTGCCTTGCCTCTCCTGCCACGTGCTACGAAAATAAACAAAAAATCAATGGGGAATGAACGTCAACCGGCGGGCGGACCAGCAAAAGAGTCGATCAGAGAGGGACGTGTTGGCTACCACCCTGCTGCCTGCGCTATCAGCGTGAAGCTGTCAGCCCCATTTACCTGCCAGCAAGGCAACCTGACAATCCCTTGCATGGCATTGCAAAGGACAGCCACATCCGTGGACGGACTCCCTCTGCCAGGATGGGCTGTCACGATAGTCAACGGCCACGACCAGCTGATTAACAAGGACAGACAAAGTCAATCACGTCGCCTAAACCAAACAGCGACCAGGAAAATGTGGCCCCATAGAAGGCCTATTCTCACAGCCTCCAGGTGGTCTTCAGAAACAAACATATAAACAAACTGTAAGTAGTTAAAGCAAGAAGAAGTGGATCAGGAAGTTCATCAAATCAAGTGTGATATATTGCGACAAGCTGCTCTCCCGTAAGACGTAAAATTAGAGAGTTCGTGAAAATAAAAGCAATTACAGATTCACCACAAAACTTTTCAATATATCTGTTCTCGAATCCATCAGCAAACGAGTCCAAAATTCGTTTTGAAATGAATTCAACTTGGTGCGCGCAAATCATTTGACCTGCTGTTCCAGCATTATTCATCGGAATTGTCGTCATGCAAATAATGCAAGAAAAATTGAGCGCGTCGGCGGAAAGCGAATCTTGATATATATAAAAAATATATATAATCATTCTCAAAAATTGAAAAATATGTCACAAAATAGATTAAAAAAAAAATCAAGCAAATACATTATTGGATAATTAATTACAATTAGCCCGTAGTTTACCGGTGTAGTTTATAAGTTTTCTTTTGTAGTATAGAAGCAATTTGTGTTTCAAGTGAACGTAGACAACTGGTGATGAAAATTGAGATTTAGTCAATCACTGAAAATATGGTCAATGGTTATCATTTACAGAAATTCAAATTGAGACCTTGACGTGAGGTAGAGCTCGATAGATGTAAAAATAATCCAACATTAGGTCATTCACACAAAAATTATTTAATGACCTGTTCTGTAGAAAAGTTCAGACAGTCTTGTTTTTCCCTTTCAAATTTCATACACAATTTATATGACCAATTGGTTAGGTGACATGTCTAAATACACGATGTGCTATTATAAATTTCAATATTATTTCATGCAAAGTTGATTTCGTGTGTTGTCGCTAACTTGTCGTGTAGCATTCTGGTCTGCGTAGAAGTGCGGCATTAAATTTCAGAAAATTATAGTCCAATTGTCAAGATAGTATTCTCCAGTGGGAACACCACTGTCAGTAATTTTAAGAATTGTCCGTCGTGTGATGAGTTAGATGCAAAGGCAAGTGATGTGCAAGTTGGACCGATGCGATATGTGAATGAATAAAGGGAGACAAAGGCAAGTCGTTCATAAGCGACAATCATTGACTCCGGTCGGACGCAGAGAATAAAAGGGTGAACCGTCTAAGTTTTTTCATATTGAAAAAACGAACAAGTAATCTTTTCTGGGAAGGTAAGGACTGACCTACGAGCAGGCAAAACTAATCCAGGTATGATTGAGTCAAACGTGACTCCTCGTACATACATAAAAATCAGAATTCATTATGCCTAGCCTAGTTGTGGTCACTGTACGGACAAATGCTTTGTAAAATAGGCGAACGACAGCCCACTCTAACCTCCGGGAGACATGGCGTGGGAACACGAGAAAGTAAACCGGGTATCATGAATTCAAACCGTTAACCCCAATTTATCTGACCTAGCCCAATAAAATGCACCGCAACACATGCGTCCAACACGCAGTAACAAATATACACAAATCATAACACATCAATGCCACAATTTGAATGATTGTCTTTCGATCAAACGTGAAATGCATTGTGTTCGACGTAAATATAAGAATGATGCGCAACCAAGTTCAATTAATTAAATACATTAATAGTAGAGGTGAAAAAATGTAATAAGATGTGTGAGGTACAACCTGTCACCTGGTGACATTTACTATGTCCATAACATTGTGTACGGCAATTAGTCAATAAGTCATGTTTCCCGTATTGTGTAATTAGTTCATAAGCTTTGTTCCCTTTTTGCATATGTTAGTTCAACGGTACCTTGAACCAACATACGCTAAAATGCGCAAAATAATACAATGAAACTAGTAAACAGTCTCTATCACTTCTTTCGGTGGCCCCCTGTAAAACAGGCAAAACGTTGTGAAGATTGGTCCAGCGAATTGTCAAGCAGCATGGTTGTACGCCTTAAGCAAAATATAAATGCTCAATAAAAATTTGTAAACAGCACTTCCCAGCAAAATTAAATGTGCGACTATGTCGCCAAACACTTGGATCGAGTTTTTTATTAATCATTGATCTAACCGTTCGATACGTGCTATAAATCCTGTATGTTGCAAGTAGTCGCGCACCCAGAGAATTTTTTTTTCTCGACATTAAAATTACATTCAAAGAACACAACCAGCCATCTAACACAATGTATTTCATAATATTTAGTCGAGAACACTTGAAAGTGAGGACACTTTCCCTTAATATAGGAAGAGGGGTGACATACATATATATAGAAATATATCTGCTCAGCGAGCAGATGTATTTTGTATATATATGTATGTCACAATGTCTATCCAGACATTCTCGTAAAGCTGGAGTCTTTCGCACTGCGCGAGAAACAGTGCAGACCTGTCAACCCTAGCTTAAGTTACACGGTGGGTAACCCCTTACTTTGCGTATTTCCTATCACCCTCACAAGTGTTTCTTTTAGCAAACGGCAGCTCGTCCTCATTTTAGGTTTCTTGAACGAGAGACGTTGACAAGTGTATTGTCATTCGGGTCATCCTGTTAAAATCAAAGAGTCAGCATGTGTGGCCGGCATCTTATTACGAAGAGGGGCCGTGTTTCACTCTCATAGCCCAGGGTAACCTTATATTATAAAGACAAGTAGGAGGAGGAGCCTATAAATTAGTTAACAGCCTAAATTTGTTTATGTCAATGAGGGTCAAGGATTTGGAATAACACGCCCCTCTGAATGACCAAACTGTACAGTGGTTCTCTTAATGGATGATCATTTCATGCACATAAAAGCAAGGCCCTCCCCTATGTTAATAGTCAGGTGGTGAAGAGATCGGGACTTCACACTTCGTGACAGAACAGCTTAGGAGGAGGTAAGCCCCGTTGAAACAGTGACTCTGTTATTAACTTTGTGTGATACTTTGCTATATAATGTGTGATAAATATTTTCATACCTATATGCGTGTAATAATTCCTCCGAATTAAAATGTATCGTTTGTATCTACCTACAGGGTGGGTTTCTGCTGTTCACCTTTCATTTCTCCTTTCTGCTGTTACATTGTTTTCTCCTATTTGCATTGTTTATCTCCTTTTGTTCATTTTACCGTTCAATTTGATTATCCACTGTATACACTTTTGTTCCGTTGTGTCTGTTAATATCACAATCAATAATCATGCTCGATTGAGAATTAACCTGTTGACCTGTTACTATGATCATATTTCAAAATAATATATAAAACAATTTGTAATCATTTGAACGTTCGTATCCTCACCTTATTTTGTAACAGGTACAGATACCGCAAGGCCGTATCCCACGAGAAAAAATGTGGCCAAAGGCAGGAGGCCCATTACACTTCTCTCATGCACTAACCACGTATTAAATCTTAGCCCTTTAGCGTTAAAGGGTTCGGTAAAGAGCCCACAGCACTTATGTCGGAACAGGAAAAAGGTCCGAGATCAATGTCAACAGCAGGGTCGGACAGCTTTCGCGGGCTTGCCCCTGCTCTGTCATTGAATCCGGGCCCACCATCACCAATGGCTATCCAGCTTTTAACGGGACAGCCCAAGGTGCGAATACTGGTGTAAGTGGTATTCATTCGTGTGAGAATAATATAGCTACAGTGAATGTGATGCAAGAAATGGGAGGTTCCAAATGAAAAATAGGAAACTTGAAATGGAATGCCGTGAGAATATGCACATGAGGTACATAAATGATGAGTTCAAACTATATAAGAGACACTCGACGCTAGCGATTGAATGGAATCGG
>SDVV010025244.1:0-12455 GCA_016164225.1 Gammarus roeselii | reverse complement strand
ACGTTACCTTATGGAATCATTCTACTCACATCAGCTCCTAGTAGAAGAGTAGGTAGGCAGATTACAAAAGGTTGCTGCTTGCATCACCTCATAAATTTTATTCATTATGGTATTGGTCGCCCTTGGGTTGCCATAGAGGTAGCATGTGTTTGCAAAAAAGGGCTTGTTGAGCATACCCGCTTGATGCTGATCTGATAGTTTAAGTGTTGGTGGTAGGATTGGCTCAAGTGTGCCTATATGATTCGTGTTATAGTTGTTGAGGCTTCTGATGAACATCTATAATTTTGATACTATAGGATAAAAAGTGAATAGTTCATTCATTGCTCTTCAACTCATGATGGCAGAAATATATGCTGGTATGGGGCGTGTCAGGATTAAGTAAAACACAAACCTTTCAAATAAACTTGGTTTCATTTTTTTATAACTGCTCATCGTTACATTTAAGTCAATTGAAATGGAACAAGTTGTTTGAAAATTGACACGACTCTTTTGGATTTTTTATCGTTGTATATCGAAGTTAAAAAAAAATAGCAGTATGGAAGTATCTCAACTAAAGGCATTTAGAATAAATGCATTTTATCAGAAGGAACACGTGATTTTTCAAATGATTACAACTTGAATTAAAGCATTTGGTCGTATATGATTGTTAGGTAAAGTTTCACGTAGGTGCAAGTTGCGTGCATTCCGCTCAAACGATGGGATTCCGTGCAATCTTGATGTTATCAGTCATTATTTTAGGTCCATGCAGCTACAGTATATATCTTGTTCAATGTATTATGAAAATCACACAAGGAAAATTACTCTTAACCGTGAGGATATTGTACAAGTTTCAATTTTAAAAATATCAGGACTACGGGAAAATTATCCATATCATTATATACCAATGCAGGCAAACATGCGCTTTGAAACATAAACTGGGCCCAACTTTCTCCAGTGTTAACTCTGAATTCACACAGAACTTGACTTTGTTAACTATTAGGTGTATATTTCTTAGTGATGAGGTTGAGGGAATATATTAAAATGTAAAGAGAACTACTAAGAGGTAAATTTGAAATAATATTCAATACGAAGCGAATGTTTCATACGTGATTTGTTTTTCTACGAGTCTTGTAATTTGACGGAAACATGTGGTTAACGGGTCGACGCGCTCAGTCTAAGGCACGCTTCTCTTTGAACTAATGATTTAAACGTTACAGAACCACAATATCAACTATCTTTACAGTCTACAATGTGAAATCCGATAAAAAAGGGCTAATCGTTCGCCGCTCAGAGCAGCCGAAGGCATTGCAATGGGCGGTTATCTTAGTGATAAATAATCCATCTCTAGTCATTTCAATGCTTTGCCGTGCGCTAGGTCTTCCTTCCAACTGACTTTCATCCGGCCGACAGCCGGTCCAGCCATGCTTCACTTAGGAGCGGCTGTACCGCCTTCGTCTCTCCAACCTCCTTGGTCCCAGTCTGCTTGCTTGTGGTAACGAAAAATAAACATATACATCCCTCCTTCCGGCTCATGTACACCGCAATATACAACTCACTTGGACTACCTCAACACATGCATCAACACCTCCGCTCTTGGTAGCTGGCTCACCTCACAGAGCTTCTCATTGACAAATTAGATACACTCATTGACAAATTAGATACACTAGTAACACTAAACTGCACAGACACACCTGCTCACAAACCTTTCAACCCCAAAACTCAAAAGACTCCCCCAGAGGTTTCATTCCGCTGTAATAATCTTCCACTAACTTGCCAAAGACCGGTCCACTAAGTCATGTCGTCTGACCAACACCCAATGGTCTTCCATTATAATCAACTTTGATCCCCAATCTCCGATTATGTATCAGGTACAGTATCGAAAGAAAATACGTAATGATCTATTTTAGACAGAAATATACGATGAATTAAAAAAAAAAGACATCCGATGGGGTTAGATACGACTTGCCATCTGAACCGAATTTTAGATACTTATTGGCAGGTTAGATTTTATCTACATATTCTAAGTCTCTCTGGCCCAACGGATCAAAACGATATCAAGCATAGGGTTTGGGGAAAACATTGAACCCCATGAATCCACGTCCTTATTGGCTGTCCGGAAGTCAAAATTGTTTAAAAAACGTAAAAATTCTGCGACAAGAGGTTTTAGTTTCACAATGGAATTTTCATAACATCATGTCGATATTAGTCTTCATGTTCTAACCATGATGCTCTATGAACCATGATTGGTAGCACCGCCGTGGGGTGAGGTTGTGGTTCCTCCTCAGCTTGGTATAAATAGAGGAGGTCAATTCATTTGCTAGAGGCGGTCACTTCATTTGCTGAGTTAAACATAAGCACGCGGAAATTAAAAAATCGGCTCGTTTATAACTGTTTTTCGGCCCATTCGACGTAGTGTGTGCCATATCTAAACACCGTGATTATGTATTCGTGATAGACTGGACAGGCCCATTTCATTCATTCAAACAGTGTAGGAGTAGAATTTTGCTCCCTGGCCTACCTCCGCCCTGCCTTCCCCTCTACAGTCGTGGAGCGAGGTAACCGCAACCAGCTCCGTCACTCATTAAGCCACATATCAAAACCTCACCCCTCCCTATCCCGAGACCGCTCACAACACCCAATACGGTGAGTGCTTCGCTACACGTCATTCCAACGCGCTGGCTACACGTCAGTTCATCGCGCTGGCTGCACGTCCGTTCAACGCGTTCGCTACACGTCAGTTCAACGTGCTTGCCAAACGTCAATTCAACGCGCTCGCTACATGTCTGCTCAACGCGCTCGCTACACGTCACTTCATCGCGCTAGCTACACGTCTGTTCAACGTGCTCGCTACACGCCAGTTCAACGCGCTCACTTCATGTCAGTTCAACGTGCTCGCTACACGCCAGTTCAACGCGCTCGCTACACGTCAGTACAACGCACTCGTTACACGTCTGTTAAACACGCTCGCTGCACGCCAAGGTTTCATTGTATTTGCTTTTGATTAAACTCAAAGATGCGCACTCAGAAGATACTATTGAGCATTTAGATTGCATGTACTGCCAATTTTGACCAAAGTGCCTGAATAGAGTGCGCACTACTAGGCATTTCAAGTGTTGTGTGTAATTCACCAAACTAGGCATTTCAAAAGTGTTATGTGAATTCCAACAAAATAGAAATTTTAAGTGATATGTGAAACCAACAAACTAGGCATTTTGAGTGTTATGTATAACACCAATTTAGACATTTCAAGTGTTATGTGTAACCCACTTAAATAGACATTTCAAGAGTTATGTGTAACCCACCAAACAAGGCATTTCAGGTATTACCAAACTAGGCATTTCAAGTGTTTTGTGTAACCCACTAAACTAGGCATTTCAATGTTATGTGTAACCCCCCAACTGGGCATTTCAAGTGCTGTGTGAAACCCACCAAACTAGGCACTTCAATTGTTATGCGTAACCCACTAAATTATGCATTTCAAGTGTAATGTGTAACCCACCGAACTAATCATTTCAAGTGTTATGTGTAACCCACTAAACTAGGAATTGCAAGTGTTATGTAACCAACCAAACTAGGCACATCAAGGGTTATGTGTAATCCATCAGACTAGGCATTTCAAGTGTTATGTGTAACCCACTAAACTAGGCATTTCAAGTATTATGTGTAACCCACTATACTAGGCATTTCAAGTGTTACGTGTAACCCACCAAACAAGGCATTTCAGGTGTTATGTGTAACCCACCAAACTAGGCATTTCAAGTGTTGTGTGTGACCCACCAAACTAGTCAAGTGTTGTGTAACCCACCAAACTGGGCATTTCAAGTGGTGAGTGTAACGCACCAAAGTATGCATTTCAAGTGTTATGTGAAACTTACCAAGCTAGGTATTTCAAGTGTAATGTGTAGCCCACCAAACAATGCAAACACGGCATTTCAAGTAGTAAGTGTAACGCATCAAAACTAGGCATTTCAAGTGCTACGCGTAACCAACCTAGCTTGGTATTTAGAGTGTTTTGAGTAACCCACCAAACTAGGCATTTCAAGTGTTTTTTGTAACCCACCAAACTAGGCATTTCAATTGTTATGTGTAAACCCACCTACCTAGGCATTTCAAGTGTTATTTGTAACAAACCAAAAAAAATCATAACTGTTAGGTTCAACTTTTCGTTGATTTTGGGATGTTGTGAAGATCAGTAAAAAATCTTTCAAGTGACCTACTCCATCTGCAACTCCAGACTAACGAACTGTCAGGAGGCCGCTCTAGTCCGTTACTCTTACACTGTATATTAGCTGTGAGTGTGTTACCTGTCTGTAGATAGCAATAAAAAATTTATTATAAGATATTATTGACCTTCCGATTTCAAGATTGTCAAATGTAGCCTGTTCTCTGTAACAAAACCATACGTTGTTTGTATTAGGTAGAATCATTGCTTTTCTACCAACTCAATCCCGCAAAAGACAGTAACCATGCGCTAACGCGCATCCGACGACAACGAGCATCCGACTCGCATTTATATTATTATTTCCGTTCTATTTCCGTTTTCAAAACGTCGATTTAATCATCACATTTCAAATATATTATTATAGTTATAAAACTCATGTCTGCTGTCTACAAGAGCTCTCGAAAAAAGAACTCAAGCATAAGGTCCATTTTCCCACCAGAAATCTCTTTACCCGCCCATGTTGGTTCAGGCTGAGCTAGCACGTATCATATGCCACAATCGTACGATGCCAAACTGATGATTTGAGATAGTTATTCTAACCCTGCCAGAAATTTGTGCAGCAATCCCTCAAATGGATAGTGCAAGACAGCACCCTGCAAAATATGTCAATAGGCAGAGGAAATAAAACTACAGACAGAGGAAATCAAACAACTGAAAACACAACTCAGTCATGCCTCCGGTGACCCGTCCAAAACAAAGACAGTCAACACGGATACCCGGTTGCCAGCTCAGTCAGCTGTTGAATCATAATGATAATGATAATGATCATGATCACAATCATAATCATTATGTTGAATCATAATCTTCCACACTTCGATCATGTCGCCTCTGACTCGACGTTTCTCTAGCGAATAAATATTGAGTACACATAGCCTGTCTTTGTACGATTTATTTCGCAGAGAAGGGATGAGTTCGGTAGCTCTGCGTTGAACCTTCTTTAATTTAATAACGTCTTATCTGAAAAACGGAGACCAAAATTGAATGGAATACTCGAGATGCGGTCTAACAAATGCATTGTATAACTTGAGCATACTGTGTTGGTTTTTGTACCAGATTGTGCGGGACATCATAACTAGCATTTTGTTGCTTTTGTTGGCAGCATCGTTACATTACTTGCTACTTTTAAGTCGTCCCCAATGATGACACCTAAACCTCTCTCTTCGGTGACAGGGATGAGTTTCTTTCCGGACATTGAATATTCGTGCTTGCGGTTATGAGGACCTATATGCATAACTTTACATTCGTCAACATTAAATTTCATTTGCCACTTTTCTGACCAATCAACAATTTTGTTCGAGTCTAGTTGGATATACTGCCACTCTAGTTCAGTTTGCAATTTTCCTTCATCTTAGTAATGTCTGCAAACTTGCTAATGTTTGTAAGTACATTGCTTTCAAGATCGTTAATGAACATTATAAAGAGAACTGAACCTAATACGGATTCTTGAGACACGCCACTTGTAACATTACCCCAGGAGGAGACCGCTCTGTTAAGTACAACTCGCTGCCGGCTGTCAGTAAGCCAGCATTTTATCCAGTTATTAAGCTCGCCTCGAATTCCAATGCTGTGCAATTTACTAACTAATCGCTTGTGGGGGACTTTATCAAATGCCTTTTGAAAGTCAAGGTAAATGATATCAATTGGGGTTTTTCTGTTGTGGATTTTCATTATATTCTTGAAAAAGTAACAGGTTCGTAAGACATGAACGGTTGTGTCTAAAGCCATGCTGAGATTTGCCAATCAATTTGTTTGATTCTAAGAATTTTGTAATTTTATCCGTTGTTAAAACTTTCCATCCATTTTGCCAATGACTGAGGTAAGATTAATTGAACGGTAATATCCGGGAAATGTTTTGTCCCCTTTTTTGAAAATTGGGGTAACATTTGCCTTTTTCAATTTAAAGGGACATGTGCCATTTGTATGAGATTGGATGAAAATGTTTGATAAATGTTCGTCAATTTCGTTACTGGTCTCTTATAGAATTCTTGGATGAATTTAAACTTGGCCTGGAGTTTTTGTGACTTTTAATTCATCGATGTATTAGATAACTTCGGCGGGGGAAAAGTTCACTGTGCTGAGGGCTTCAATTCGTCTTTCCGCAAACGATATCCTCAGGATAAGGAATATCCTGATTCTCTAACGTGAATACAGAACAAAAATATCAATCAAGTGGGTTCCTCATTTTGGTGTCGTCCACTTCTAGCTCACCAACATCGTTCATGAGAGGACCAGTTACAGATGATTTTTTTTGCGAAACATAACTGAAAAATTGTTTCGGATCAAGTATGGCCTTAGTGGCAATTTCATTTTCATAATCTTTCTTCTTACGTTTCTGGATCCTCTTTAGATCTCTTCTGCTGATGTTGTATTCGTTTTTTGCTATGTCGTCATGTGAATATGTCTGTTTTATAGAGTGTTTTTTTATTCTTTCGTGACCGAAGGCGCTGCAATTCTCCTTTCCAGTACTCAGGCTGATTGACTGCTGTTCGCCTGTTTTTGTGTGAGATATGCTCATATTCAAGATTTTTAAATGCAATCAAGAAATGTCAAGTTGTTGGTCGACATCTTGTCTGATGTTATATATGCTGACGCTATTGACTCTTATTAGTTATCAAAGTTAGCTAATCAAAAGTTTGATACTATGTCGTGTCTGCTGTTTGAAATACTGACTTCTAATACTTGCAAAGTGTTTTTCACGAGAAACAGCACTCCACCACCTTCTCGGCTTGTCTATCTTTTTGAAATAGTGATTAACATTGGCGAGTAAATTCGCCTAAATAATTCCTGGTGTCAATTTCATCCACGGTTCCGTGATTGCTATTATGTCTTTACTTACACTTATTGCAAGGATATCTAATACGTCGATTTGGTCTCGGAAACTCCTAGCGTTCACATAGTAACATTGGAGAGTGCCGTTAGTCACATTAACTTGATTGTCTCGACATCTACTGCTTCTACTTTGAGGATTTGTGTCGGAGCCAAGACTTTCGTTTTGTTTACCCGGCTTGTAATAGCGGAGCAGCGACCACTGTGTCTAACTCGGACTGGAATGATGACAGTTTTTTGCTATAACCTGCGGTTATATTTTGATGGGCTCTTGTATTGGTCTGTATCTACTGTTGGCACTGGTCGTGGCCGTTGTGTCATTCCGTCGGTCACTGCTGGCGGAGTTGTGGGTTGGATATCGAGTACGTTTTTTGCCATTTTTTCGGTGTCAAGACCAGAGCCGATGTTTTCAAGGATGTTTCGAGGGTATCGAGTCCATACGTGTTTATATGAGGGTTGTTGGGGATTCTGTTCAAGTTATAGTACTTTGAGTTAATCATTGTATCCCAATGCTCAGAGAATGGGATTTTCTGAGCTGTACAGCATCTTGCTTGGCGATTGTTGAGTAAAATCAGCTTGCTTAAATTGTATCTACTTTGGTTCGAATGGGGCATCATGCCAGTAACATGGATGTTCGCGTTTGACTTTATGACATAATTTAGCATGGTTTCATACATTTCTCACGTTGATTCCATACGCGATCATGCTTAGCTCCGACTTTTATTATATTTTGCTTAGAAGAATGTATCTATTCCTTTTCAATTTTGCCTCCGACCTCATCGATTTTCAAGTGTGTTTTGCCGAGTATTAACAGTTGAATTCTCCCTTTTCGCTGATTTGATTTGAAGGTAGTGACATTTTTCTAACCCACATTCCACATTCTTCTAAATGAATTATAATACAAGTCGGAGTTAAAGACGTATCGCAGACGGAATCGACGTGGGAAATATATGAAACCATGTAAAACAATGTCAAACAATCAAACGTAAATATTCATGTCACTGGCATCCTGCCTCATCAGAACCTGAGTAGATACAATTCAAGCAAGCTGATTTTACCCAACAATCGCCTAGGAACTAACTGTCAAGCTCAAAAAATCCCATTCTCTGATCATTGAGATATGATGATCGACTCAGAGTACTATAACTTCAACAGAATCCCCAACAACCCTCGTATAAACACGTATGAACTCGATACCTTCGAAAACATCCTTAAAAACATCGGCGCTGGTCTTGACACCGCAAATAAACCGGTAAACGTACTCGATATCCAGCCCACAACTCCGCCAGCAGTGCCCGACGGAATTACACAACTTCCAACACCCGTGGCAACTCTAGATACACAACCAATATAAGAACCCATCAGAACAACACCGCAGGTCCTAGCAGAAATGTTCCTGTCATCAATTCTGTCCGAGTTAGAGGCAGTTGTCGCTCCTCCTGTAGTACAACCCGTGTAAACGCAAATGAAAGTTTAGGCTCCGACACAAATCCTCAAAGTAGAAACAGTATAAGTCGAGAAAATCAAGTTAATGTGACTAATGGCACTCTCAAATGTTACAATATGAACGCTAGAAGTCTCCGAGAACAAATTCACCAATTAGGTATCCCTGTAATAGGTGTAAGTAGAAGACATAATAGCAATCACGGAATCGTGCATGAAATTGAGCACCAGGCATTAATTAGGCGAATTTACTCTCCCCTGTTACTCACTATTTCACAAAGATAGACAAGGATGAGAGAGCGGTGGAGTGCTGTTTCTGGTGAAAAACACTTTGCAAATATTAGAAGTCACCATCCCAAACAGCAGACGCGACATAGTATCATAGCATCATAGTATAACCCTCGGACAAAATGTCGACCAATAACTTGACACTTTCTTGACTGCACTTAAAAGTCTTGAATATGATCATATCCGGCACAAAAACAGGCGAACAGCATTCAATCAGCCTAAGTACTGGGAAGGAGAATCTCAGCGCCAGCACAGTAACTTTTCCCCAGCCGAAGTTATTCTATACATCGATGAATTGAAAGTCACAAAAACTCCAGGTCCAGACCAAGTTCATCCAATAATTCTAAAAGAGACCAGAAATGAAATTGGCGACTTTTTATCAAACATTTCCACCCAATCTCTTACAAATGGGTACTGTCCCTCTAAATGGAAAAAGGCAATGTTCCCTCAATTTTCAAATAAGAGGCAAAACATGTCACGTAAATAACCATCAAATTAGTCTTACCTCAGTCATTGGCAAATTGATGGAAAGCTTATTAACGGATAAAATTACATTATTCTTAGGATCAATCAAATTGATTGGCGACTCTCAGCATGGCGCTAGACGCAACCGTTCCTTATCATAGGAACCTGCTACTTTTTCAAAAATATAATTGAAATCCACGACAGAAAATCCCCAATCGATATCATTTACCTTGACTTTAAAAGTCTATTGATAAAGTCCCCCACAAGCGCCTAGTTAGTAAATTGCACACCGCTGGCATACGAGACGAGCTTAACAACTGGATAAAATGCTGGCTTACTGACAGACGGCAGCGAGTGGTACTTAACGGAGCTTCCTCACTCTGGAGTAATGTTACAAGCGGCGTGCCTCAAGGATCCGTGTTAGGTCCAGTTTTCTTTATAATATACATTGACCATCTCGATATCAATATATTCACTAACATTAGCAAGTTTGCAGGCAAAACTGAGATAGGAGGAAAGTGCAAACTGAACTAGAGTGTCATCATATCCAACTAGACTAGGACAAAATCGTTGATTGGTCAGAAAAGAGGCAAATGAAATTTGATGTAGACAAATGTTAAGTCGTGCATGTAGGTCTTCATAACCGCAAGCACTAACATTAATTGTCCGGAAATAAACTCATTCCTGTCACCGAAGAGAGATATTTAGGTACCATCATTAGTAACGACTTGAAAGAAGCAAGTAATGTAACGATGCTGCCAAGGAAGGCAACAAAATGCTAGGTATGATATCCCCCACCATCTCGTACAAAAAACCCACACAGTATGCTCAAGTTTACAATGCATTTGTTAGACCGCATCACGAGTGTTCCGTTCAATTCGGGTCTCCGTATTTTAGAAGAGACGTTATTGAATTAAAGAAGGTTCTACGCAGAGCTACCAAACTCATCCCTTCGCTGCGGAATAAATCGTACGAAGACAGGCTACGTGTACTCAATCTTTATTCGCTAGAGAAACGTCGAGTCAGAGGCGACATGATCGAAATGTGGAAGATTAAGGAGGGTATGGAAAACATCGCTCGAGCGAGCCTTTTCACTCTAGATACGAACGAAGTGACTAGGAACAATGGATTCAAAATCGTCGGGAGACGTTTTTCACTCTAGCACGCGCGCAGTTTCTTCACGTGTAGAGTTACCGATGAATGTAACAATTTTCCAGCGGATCGACAAGTTCTACATAAATCGCCGATAAGTAACGAAACCTTTTATTTTCTTGAAGTTATAAAAAAAGAAATGCCCCAAAAAACTCTTTTGAACGTTGTACTTCAGAAATAATAGTTTGCTATCAAAAGGCAACTTAGTTTGGGCCAATATGCCTGTTATTGTCTCTCTACACTTGATTACCAAAGGTAATCAAGTGTAGAGAGAATGGATCGAGTAAAGTGAAAATGGTGTTGCTGGTGAGTTGGGAATTAGATGAAAAATATGAGCAGAAATATCGAAGAGCTTGGACAAAAGAAAGACCGGGAGAAATACATCTACTAACTCATCATTATGAGACAAATGTTTAATATGAATGTAAATTCAAATTCAAATTACGATTCCCTATCTAATAATTCTGCAGTAATATTTCGATATTCAACCTCTAGAAATAACCTGGAACAGAGCTGCATCTTCCATGAAACAAAAATTCCTTGTGTAGCCAATTTAGTCTCCAATAAAATGGAAGTATGATCATAAATATCATGAGGATTGAATTGCTCATAGAGTAATGTCATAAACTAAAGAAACACAGCCCAATCCTATAAATAAGAACATAAACTTTTACCATGAAATATTAGCGTAGCACAAGAGATGAATACTCGACACGTAAATTTCCTTTAAGCGCGATCGGCAGCCTTAACATGACATCGCAAATCATGTTTTTTTTCGTCCTTCTAGTCAAGGCCTTGTTTATAATGACTGCGGTGGGGAAAATTTATCATCACTTAAACTAGACTCATGTTAAATGTTAGCTCTCAAGTGGTGTTGACCCGTCACTGCAATAAAATTCCATATTATAATTCTTTATCACACGACCTGTGCGGACACGGGTATCCCACGGTTTAGAGCATAAACGATTTCCTGAATTGTCATAAAAACTGTTAAATCACGCAAAACAAATATACATGCCTAGAAATATTTTCTTTTGGCATTGAAATGCTATTCCTTAACAGAAATTGTATGACTGCCATAATAACAAGTTTTATTTGGATAATAACTAATGTGGGCAAGATGAGTCGACTGATCTTCTTACACGGTTGGTGTGTGTGTGAGGGGCCACGAGTGAACAAACTCTTTGTCTGGCGTCCTGAGAAGTACTGAACTGTGATGGATGTCGCTCAATCGCAACAATTAACCTTACGCCCGCCTTCCCGCGAACAGGAAGCTCAATACACTGTTTACAAAACATGCTCTCAACAACAACGTCAATAAATTAATCTTGTGTCTTTTTTTCTAACATCAAGATAATATTACTGCAGATGAGGAAAGAAAAGTTCGATTTTCCCTCCAACAAAAATTTATCAGTGGTAATGGGACCGAAGCCATCAACGGTCTAGGCTATATGGACATCCTTGATATGGCCTTACTACAAAGAAGAATGCACAACACTCTTTTGACAATCCTATTTAAGGTTCTTCATGAAATAGCCTTGTAGCCGGGGCTTTAGAATCGTGCTACCGTATCCACCGCGTGTCGT
The DNA here is from genome assembly GCA_016164225.1 of Gammarus roeselii. Taxonomy (NCBI): domain Eukaryota; kingdom Metazoa; phylum Arthropoda; class Malacostraca; order Amphipoda; family Gammaridae; genus Gammarus; species Gammarus roeselii. The sequence continues at coordinate 494 of SDVV010025244.1, read as the reverse complement.
AGAAGGCGACTAAAGGGGCGACCCGTAGCCGGGAGTAGAATCGCGCTACCGCAACCCCCAGCGTGTCGTAGAAGGCGACAAAACGGGGCGGAGTGAAGGGGCTAGGAATCCCGTTCTTTGTAAAAACCTATCCTCGAAGACGGCAAGACTAGCGGGGAGAGGAGAGGCACACGCCCCTCCAAACCCTATTGTTAGGGTCGCTGAATGTGCGTGGCTGTAGTACGAGTGATGTAAAGAGGAGGGAGATTGGTGAAATGTTTGTGAGGAGGAAGTTAGATGTGTTGGCGCCGAGTGAGACGAAGTTGAAAGGTATGGGCGAATGTGGGTTTGGTGTTGTAAGTGGAAGAAAGTCTGGTGTGGAGGAAGGTAGGGCACGAGAAGGTGTGGTCTTGATATTGAATGATCGGATGGCTAGTAGCGCTACCGAATGGAAGGAGGTGTCCCCAAGATTGATGTGGGTGAAAGTTAAGTTAGGCGTAGAAAGATGGGCATTT
>SDVV010025243.1:0-12455 GCA_016164225.1 Gammarus roeselii | reverse complement strand
CCAAAATTTGTCGACGCCAAAATTTGTCGACGCCAAAATTTGTCGACGCCAAAATTTGTCGACGCCAAAATTTGTCGACGCCAAAATTTGTCGACGCCAAAATTTGTCGCCGCCAAAATTTGTCGCCGCCAAAATTTGTCGACGCCAAAATTTGTCGACGCCAAAATTTGTCGACGCCAAAATTTGTCGACGCCAAAATTTGTCGACGCCAAAATTTGTCGACACCAAAATTTGTTGACACCAAAATTTGTTGACACCAAAATTTGTTGACACCAAAATTTGTTGACACCAAAATTTGTTGACACCAAAATTTGTTGACACCAAAATTTGTTGACACACAGATGTTGTCAACACACAGATGTTGTCAACACTGTCAGATGTTGTCGACACACGAATGTTGTCAACACACGAATGTTGTCAACACACGAATGTTGTCAACACACGAATGTTGTCGACACACGAATGTTGTCGACACACAGATGTTGTCGACACACAGATGTTGTCGACACACAGATGTTGTCGACACAAGTGTTGTCGACACACAAATGTTGTCAACACAAATGTCGTCAACACACGAATGTTGTCGACACGAAAATGTTGTCAACTCACAAATGTTGTTGACACACGAATGTTGTTGACACACGAATGTTGTTGACACACGAATGTTGTCGACACACGAATGTTGTCGACACACGAATGTTGTTGACACACGAATGTTGTCTACTACAAGAATTTTGTCGCCACCCGAATTTTGCCGCCACCCAAATTTTGCCGCCACCCGAATTTTGCCGCCACCCACCCGAATTTTGCCGCCACCCATCCGAATTTTGCCGCCACCCACCCGAATTTTGCCGCCACCCACACGAATTTTGTCGACGCCCACCCGAACTAACATTTTGTCAACAAAAAAATTTAATCACACAAAATCACCTCTGCGACAGGCGAGCGATCGCGTGTCATCAGATGACCGCGTCACAGTCTTGCATTTTGCCCAACAAGACCTACATGCCGAGTGCTTAAGGCACTCCGGTTTATTCGAAACGTCACGTATCAAGGTCAGTAGAGTGCAACATAGACCTCGGTCATGACAGCGCCTCCAGGTAGTCCTGCTATTGCGGCGTGCAGGAACAGATATCGTGTAGTGAGACAAAGCCTCCCAATTCACCAGAGCTCGACGCTGGGCCCAATGCGCACTTCGTGCCTTATATCAGGCTACCATAGAATCTGGGCTCTGAGGGAATTCGCTAACGCACCGCTCGTGTCCCCACAAGCTCGCTTCGAGTGAGCCGCAAAGGGGCTGATCGCTCAGGTCGCTCAAACCCTGCGCGGCTTGGTCCTCAGCGCGTCACTGACTGGTATTCTTGCTCGCATCCGTGATCCCGTCTTACGGATGGCACGCAAGTTCCCCGCAGCCACTGCATTGTTCGTTTGAGCACTCCACCCCGCTCCAAGTCCACAGGTGAATGTGGGAAGCGGGACCGCTCCCCTTACCGTAGGTACAAACGTTCTTCCGTCGGCCCTCAGGAGTCACTAAACACACGGGCGCGAAGCCACGACTCTGGTCAAACGCTTTCTGTCCTAAGGCCTCTTCTGAGAGGGGTGTCATGACTCCCTCCTATCGATGACTTTCTCGCACCGACAACACGAGAGCGTTCTCAACCCCCTCGTGTTAGACTTCCTGCGCAAAGGTGTAGTCACGGCAGGGCCCAAACAACCAGCTCTCGCATCTCATATCTTTGCGGTACCCAAGGCTTCGGGAGGAGATCACCCATTGATCGACCTCTCAAAACTCAACAAATACATCCCGGTAACCGCGTTCCGGGGGTCCAACCTGCAACGAATATGAGCGATGCTGATGTCCCCTTTCTAATTCACCAATTTTGGCACCGAGGACGCTTTCCCACACTTCCTAATTCAACCAGGTTCCAAAACTTTCTGGCTTTCAAACTACGAAGCCAACGGTACCTTCTCTCGGCCCTCCCATTCGGCCTCAACCTGGGACCAAAAATCCTCACAACGATCGCGAAGCTACCCCTTCACTTGCTCCACCAGCAAGGGATAGATGCGGTCTTCTACATCGACGACTAGCTACTCCAGGCACCGCTGGCACATCACTGCCGGCGCACCACCCAGACGGCCTGCGGCTTCCTCATAAAGCTCGATTGCCACGTCCACCTGGGGAAGTCTATTCAGGAACCCACCCAGCAGTTCGACTCCCTTAGGGTGACACTCAATGAAGAGGCCGGGCCCATCGCCCCGATCTCACAGCACATCGACCGTCGCAAGGACATGGCCACGGAGATACTTCCCCGCAGAACTCTCTCGCTTCGACAGTATCAGAGCTCCCTCGGTCTTGTGTATTAAACTAACACCTTACCTACGCCATGCTCACCACTTCCTCAACGGAGTGGTGCTAGCAGCACGATCCCTGCCCCTATCCAGCGAGCCCGCCCATCTCAACAATCCCTACCGCCGCCCGGTACAGTACTGGAGCAGCGAGGCTTTTCTTCTCTCCCACGTCCCGTTCGTAATGCCTTTGTGTAACATCTCCTGTGGACGGACCCATCGGGCGACGCGCGGGGGCTGTACGCTGGTCGCCATCGGGGAGTATTCTCCAGGTTACGTCGAAGAAATCGCCGGCCATCGTACATGTGCTGCGGGCATGTGCTCATTGGCACCACACTACTATCCGCGTGTTGTCAGATAACAGGGCGGGGTAACCATGGTGAACCACTTGGGCTCCAGCAAAGCCTCGGCTTGGCAGAAGTTCATAGCACAGTTCCTAAGATCCTCCAGTGCCGTCACCTATTGCTTTTTGCGACCTACCTTCCAGGATCGCAGAACGTCTGGGCCGGTCAATTCCCACGCCTCCTACCAGTAAAAAATGTCATCCGACCACCTCCCAATAGTCATTACCTACCAACTTCGATCCCCAATCCACAACAAGCCCCCTCAGACTTTTTGTAACTACAAGAGAGCAGACTGGGACGAATACAAGACATTGATTAAAACAACTCTTCAAGACTGACATAACCCAATACACATCAATCGACACAGCCACAAAACCACTTCAACACAGTATTCAACCTCACAGACAGACAACACATACCCGCCGGGTTCATCCGCGGCTTTAATCCACCCTTTTCGGCCAATATTAAGCGGAAAATTCAGCAGGGAAACCACCTCCGTAAAATACTCTCCACTAGCGACCAAATCACTCTGATTCAAATCTTTAATGCAGGAATAGATGCAGATATCTGGGAGCAACAGACAAATCTATGACGGGACGTGCTTGCAAACACTAACGTCCGAACCTCACCATCAAAACCATGGAAACTCATTGGGAGCCTGAACAACACAAACAAAAACCACATACATACATGAGGCAATCCTTCCACCCAACACCCACACCATACCATCAGACCAACAACAAGCAGACATACATAACAAACACTGTGCCAACACTTGCCACCTACCACACCACCCAGACAACAGTAGGGTACTCAACCAGCTACACAGATAGCAGACTGATCCAAAAATGGAAACTCCCTTCACACCATTCATGACAATAACCGCCATCCGTCAGACCAAAAATTTCTCAGCAGTGGGCTCACACGACATTCACCTTGAACATCTAGGGCCACACGCCATCGCGGCCCCCACAGACATCTTTACCTTTTTTGTACTACACAATACAATACCCAACATCTGGAAACAAGCTAAAATCATCCCCATATTGAAACCCAACAAAGTTCCTACAGATCCAGCCTCATACAGACCTATTTCCCTCCTCCCAAAGCCCTCGAAAATCTTGGAGAGACTGGTTCTAAACAAGATTATTTTACACATCCCGCTCTCCCGTTCTCAACACTGTTTCAGGGCTCAACACTCCACCACCACGCTCCTCACCAACCTCACCCAGTCCATCCATGAAGGCCTGAACGAAAAGAAGCCAGCCAAACGAACCCTGGTATGCGCTATCGTCATTATCGTCCAAGACAAGTCCTCATAAACATAATACTCAACGCCCACATCCATTCAAATTATAAGAAGTGACTTGCCAATTTCCTCTCCGGTAGACATGCACGCACTGACCACAACAACGAGGCTTCGCAAATCCGCAACTTCCCCAATGGTGTCTCATAGGATTCCATGCTATTCTCCTCCCTTTATAATGCCTTTATGCACGACCTGCTCATTCCTACAGAACCCAACACTCGCATCAGCTCAAATGCGGACGATCTCACAATAATTACACAACACCACAAACACAAGGCCACATTCCAGCAGTATCTGAACTCCCTTGAAGTCTGGCTGCTATACAACAGAATGAAGGTGTCCTCAAGCAAGTAGTCTCTCACACTGTTGACTCCAAATAACAGAGAACACTGCATCCACCCCCATGTCATGGCCCACAACACCCATATTTCCCACAGCCCCACTTCAACCATCCTTGGAGTAACTTATGACACTGGGATGACATTTAAACCTCACAGAGCCAACATTGGCACCAAAACCAGACCCAGACTGAACGTGTCTCGGGTGCTCACTACAACCTCATACGGTCACTCCAAGGAATCAATTACAACTCTATACAAACAATTTATCAGGCCCGTTATCTCCTATGCAAACAACTCTTGGTCCTCGGACCTTGCACCCACACAAATTGACTCCCTGCAAAGGATACAGAACACGACCTTGCGTGTTCCCATTCCGCACTTGCATGAATAAACCAAGGTCCTCCCTCTCAAGCATCATCTTGATATGAGAGGGACCCAATTCTTCAACAAGATCTCAGACTGCACACCCCTGCTACAACCTACTTAACCCTCGTCCGACCAACCGACATCTACATGACACAACGGCAACACACTTCGGTTCCCTTTATGCGACCTTTCCTGAACCTACAGATAACACATCTATGCACGAACAGATACACACACACACACTTGTCAACATAGAGCCGCCTGCCAGGGTGGACGTGGTGGAGTTAGCGCTGCCCAAGGGTGACAGGGTCTACCTGTTGAAGCTACGGTGCGGGCACCACACGGCCCTACAGTCATGCCAGCATAGACTGGGAAATGTCTCTTCCGATCTCTGCTTGCTGTGCCTAGGTTCACCCGATTCGGTCGAGTACGCTATGACGTCGTGCACAACCATCGCACCCGGCAGGCTCCACCATATCATCACGTCAGTGCGTGATCTATGGGAACGCCCGCGTGACAGCATCAACTACTTCAGAGGTGTAGGCCTATATAGGGCCTGTCACCAGCTGTAGCACTCCCAACACACACACACAACCACCACTCACCCATATTACACACACACACACACACACACACACACACATACACACACACGTCAGTGGGTTCCCGGACCTCTGGTTTTGCGCTGGCCATGGCTCCTCCATCGCAGGGGGAGTTGGGGTTGAGCAACAACATTGACCATTAGAAAAGGAGTGGACGCAGACGCCTCTAGGCCTCGCCCTTGCCAAATAGGCCTTTTCACGCATCCGGAAAACCACAAGTTCTCACTTTTCGCAGCTCTGTTTCATCACCCACGAACATCTTCTGTGGTTTCCCTCCAATGTTATTGGACTCAGTGAAGGAATATATACCTGTTTCCCCATACAACCTGATCTACCAGGTGCCCCACAAGCTCGAGACATACCGCTTCAGGGGCGTCCTCATGGTGCCGACCACCCCAACGCACTGTGGTGGCCCAAGTTCGTTGCGTCCTGAAGCGACCTTTCGCTCGCTCTCGACGTGTCGCAAGCGCGTCGAAGGCATGGAGGTGCCTCGAACATCACGACTTTTCTCGAGTTATCTTGCATCAAGTTTTTCAAAATTGTGCACACCACCAAATACAATTAATCGCTCGCAGACACCCTGGTCAACACGCACAGGCAGTACATACATGGCCAATACCAAAAGCTGTTAGACTCGTTTCCAAGCGGGGCTACGCGCCACAAAGCGAGGGTGCAGTCCATCAACCAGGCTACCTCCTTCCCGTTCCTGCACTATGCCGGCAAGTAGAAGCAGCTCGTTCCTCGAACAGTTTTAGCTTACAGGAAGGCGCTTCATTTGCCTCACTTTCATGCGATTTTCAAGGAACTGGCAAAGGCCCAGTTTCACGAGATCCCACCACAAAGACGTTTCGTGCCGCAAGGGGAAGCTGGAGCCGGCTCTCGACATGCTTGCCTCCCGTTGCTTTCCTACTCAGACGACGTCATTATTGGCCCTCTTTCAGAAGAATGCTGCTCGTCGCTCTTGCAGCATGAAACAGGCTCTCTGAGATTGCAGTAACGGCACGCACGGGAATACATTTCTCCAAGATCTCTCCATGCGCGCTTGTTCTGATTACTGACAAGTTCCAGCACTGAAAACAGACCCTCACCCACACGCCACCGCTCATCTCTATCGCCTCACTGCTGCCGGATGGCCGGGCACACGGCTTGTGTCCTATGACCGCACTCAAAAGCCTACATAGCACGATGTCCCTCGAACAAATAATTTTTGTTCATCCATCTTACTTCCGACAAGCCTCTCAAGGCGTCATCGGTGGGGCATTGTATTTGCTCGCATATCAATGAGGCCACACCGCAAACCTTCACTAAAGCTCACAATGTCCGCGAGTATGCCTCGTCTCTCGCTTGGACGCGTGGAGTCCCGCTTCAAGACATATCCAAGGCGTTATGGAGGTCGCCCTACGTATTCGTGCAGGAATACCTCTTAACAGTAGAAAGGCCTAACCAACCCTGCGTCTCCTTGGGAACTACGTAGATAGTCCTTCTCGCCTCATAAGTTTCGGACATCGCATCCGCGAATGCCAGAAACTCTTCTACGTATCATAGAGTACTTACATAATCATCGTACCATCGCGTGCGGCGACACTCCGCGCAAAGACTTAAGGTAACGGATTACGAAATAGGAATTTCCTTTATCCTACTTGCAGTACTACTGTTACCATGGGAACTAATATTGTACACATTGTTGATACTGGTAAATTTGGAATTTATTGCCTAGCGGACGGTTCACTCATCCCCTTCCCGGAGGGCAGTATGTATTGATTACGTAACTACTCTTTGGTTGCTCATGCTCACGGCCCGCATGTTGTTTCTGGCCACATATGTTAGCAGCAATTGCCAAAATACCTTATTTGTATTTACCCACACTTGGATATTATTTGGGCCCTCAAGGTAGGGCCCGCATATTAGTTTGCCGCTAGGAGCTAGCTTTTTGTTGTTGTCAATAATTCTTGTATTTGCCATTAAGTAAAGTCATTACCTCTTTTTATACAAATGCGTTATCATTCCCTTACACGTCAAGCGCTTTGTTGGCAACACCTAGTTCACGATGCAGCCGATCCATCCAACTTCTGTGCTCTTCTGGTATCGGCCAGCTTGCACTACATGATGGTATTTTCTATGCTAAACCAAATATAACTTTTGTTATCTCGATTCCCTCGATAAAAAACAATTTCTCTGTAATATAGTAAGAGCCATTTGAGGCCTCCTCCTCCTCCTGCTATCTTGACGACACACTCCTTACGGTAAGCAGCTTTGCTAGCCTTCATGAATGACGGAGCTCGGCAAACCTCGCTTATATAGGAAGAGAGAGGGGCTTGGGGGTCCGGCCGTCCGAGACAGCGGGTTGCGTGAGACGCCGCTGTACCTAACAGACATTTAGACCGCCAAGCGTACCTAGCAGACATTTAGCGCCAGGCAACCATTTTTTTATTATTACCTAAAAATTCTAGGAGAGTCAAGAAACTTGAGTTTCAAAATTCCCGAGTAAGGTTAAAAGCTACAAAGGTCTAAATCGGTCAAAAACTACCTTCAACGAATGTTATCAAGATTCTCTCATAAATGCGTCTCTGTAATGTTTTCTCATCAAGATTCATTCAAATTAAAAGCAGGAGCGCAATGCTAAACCATATGGCCCTCACTTTATTACAGAAGAATAGCTTTTCATTGAGAGAATCGAGATAACAAAAGTTAGAATTTTGGATGTTGAAGGAGCATACGACACTACGTGGAAATACGGGATCGTAAAGGATCTCCACCGTAAAGGCTTGAGAGGTCACCTACTACGTTTCATTTACAAATTTCTACAAAATCGCACCTCCAGGAGTAGAATCATTCACAAAATTTTTACAAAACCGCACCTCGTAGCCAGGAGTAGAATCGTGTTATCGTATTCCCTGCGTGTCGTAAAAGGCAACTAAAAGGGTCGGGCACAGGGTCTAGGATTCCCTTTCTCTGTAATACCCTTCATCAAAGACGGCAAGACGAGCAGGTGGAGGAGAGGATCACGCCTCTCTGAACCCTATTGTTAGGGTCGCTGAATGTGCGTGGCTATAGTACGAATGATGTAAAGAGGAGGGAGATTGGTCAGATGTTTGTGAGGTGGAAGTTTGATGTGTTGGCGCTGGGTGAGACGAAATAGAAAGGTAAGGGAGAATTTGAGTTTGGTGTGGTAAGTGGAAGAAAGTCTGTTGTGGAGGAAGGTTGGGCGCGAGCAGGTGTGGTTTTGATATTAAGTGATCGGTTGGCTAGTAGCGTTACCGAGTGGAAAGAGGTGTCCTCATGATAGCTGTGCGTGAAAGTCAAGTTAGGTTTGAGTGCATATGGTCCAGGTAGTGAGAGGAGTGAGGTGGAGAGGGAGCAACTCTGGACTGACCTGAGTGAGTGTATTGAGAGTTTTGGAAGTCAATTCCATGTAGTTGTACTGGGTGACCTTAATGCGAGAGTTGGAGATGTAGTGGTGGGAAATGTGATAGGAAGGTGTGTCGTTCTCGGTAGAAATGACTGTGGAGAAAACCTGATGGATCTGTGTATGGAGCAGGGGTTAGTGGTCGGGATCAGTTTGTTCAAGAAGCGAGATATTCACAAGTACACGTGGGTAAGGATGGCATATGGTGCAGTGGTGGAAAGCACTGATGGATTTTGTGCTGATATCGAGGAGAGAGGTGGGCAGGTTGCTGGATGTGGGGGTTTCGAGAGGAGAGGGTGGAGGAGTGTCTGACCATCTGCTGGCGGAAGCTTGATTAGGATTGGAGCAGAGGTGGAAGGGCAACAAAAGAGTGGGAGGAGGAAGAGAGGTAGTGAAAGTTAGTGACCTGAATGTGAGAAGCAGAGCTGAGGAGTTCCAACAGGCGTTGAGAGAATAATATGACAACGTGAGTGGACAGGACCCGAGAGATTTGGAGGAAGAATGGGAGTCGTTAAGAGATGCGTTGCGAAGAATGTGTGTGTTGCGCGCCGTGTGGGCGGGGGCAGAAGGAAAGGTGGCGAGTGGTGGAATGAGGTGTAGTCGGGATTTACTCAAGCACTTTCTTTTTACCCTACCGTTTTTACCTAACTTCATCACATTAATTCTGGACATCGATCAGAATGATCATGTAGACATTTACCTTATATTATGGTTAAATGAGCAATGGCTGATTCGAGTCTCTATTTTCTATATAAACTACCTCAATTCTCTACCCTCATAGTAGGTTACTATACAACTAACACTACGTCACCGTATTAATAACCTAGTCGGAAAACGTCTTAAATCTAAAACTTAGCATCATTTGAAGATATTTGGGAACATTTTTGGAGTCATTATCCGCTTGGTTGGAGGGTGGGAGCATAGTCCGCTCTGTACACAAAACAAAATACAACCAGCTCTCTCGGATTAGGGGAACCCATTTGGCGGTAACCCGCCATCTAGCGGCCGCTTGGCGGCAGGCCTATTCGCCTACATTGCTCCAACCACGGTTTAACGCTTCCACTCTAAAGATTAAATATTAGTTACTGTACTATAATAATCCTTATTATCTCATACGTAGAGATTTACCTTCAACGTTACTTATTTGCATTACTTCATTCCCATTGACATGCATTACTTCAATCTTATTCATTTACACGTCTAGTATGATTCTAGAGCAAGGAATCGAACACAGCGGCTGGCAAACCGGAGGTGGAGGGATAAGGCGAGAGAGGGACTGAGGGTCGATTGTGGTCCCAAGCTTCTGAACTGGCCAGGCATGCCTAGGACACATTCCAATGAACCGCACACACATTTATACGGATAGAATGTCTTAGTTGGCAGGGTATGAGAAATGTTTCCCACACGAGGAAGTTAAACTGGCGGTGGCACGGAAAAGAGGAGCGTTTGAGGAGTGGTTGCAGGTGAAGTCGGTGGTGGCATATGAAGGCTATAAAGAGGGAGGAAACTAGGTGAAGCGAGTGGTGAGGAGAGTCAAAGGGGACGCTGATGCCAGGTGGGGCAGATGGGTGTGCCAGAATTTTAAGGAGAACAAAAAAATGTTTTGGAAAGAGGTGAAGAGGGTGAGAAAGGAAGAGACCGGAAAGGAGGAAGTGGTGAAAGACGAAAACGGCCAGTTGTTGTTGGAAAGTGGTGATGTACGGAAGAAGAGGTGTGTCGAGTATTTCGATGAGTTGTTGAATGTCGAAGATGACAAAAAGGCTGACATTGTTGCAGTGGGTGGTGGTGTTTTGATGCCACTTTTGGGAGAGAATTGGGGCGGACATTACCAAGGAAGAGGTGCAGGAGGCGGTGGAGGTGAAGACAGCAGGGGAAGCCCCTGGTTTGGATGGCGTTGTGACTGAGTGCCTGAAGAAGGGTGGACTAACTATTGTCGAATAGTTGGTGAGGTTACTGAACTTGTGTTTTGTGGCAGGCGTGGTACCAATTGAGTGAGTGAATGCTGCAACTCATGAGGTGTCAGTCTGTTGAGTGTGATTGGTAAGTTGTACGGGAGAGTGCTGATCACAAGGATTAGATACTGTACAGACTGCGCAATTGGAGTGTGGTTTTAGAAGTGGTAGAGGGTGCGCTGATCAGATTTTTGCAGTGTGACAGGTATGTGAGAAGTACCTTGCAAAGGGAAAGGACGTGTTATGTGTTTTATGGATCTGGAGAAGGCATACGACAGGATTGACAGGGAAGCGCTGTGGAGGGTGTTGTGGTGTATGAAGTGGGCGGACATTTGTTGAAAGCGGTGCTGAGTTTCTATGTTGGCAGCCGAGCATGTGTCTGAGTGGGGAGCGAGGGGAGTGATTGGTTCTTTGTGAAAGCGGTACTAAGACTATGCTGCGTAATGTTTCCCTGGCTGTTCAATATCTATATGGATGGAGTGGTCAGGGAGGTGAAAGCGAATGGGCGGAGTTGGCTGCTGAGCCAGTTGATATTTGCGGATGATACGGCCCTGGTTGCGGATTCAGAGGAGAAGCTATGTAGACTAGTGTCTGAGTTTTGTAAAGTTTGTGAGAGGAGGAAGCTTTGAGTGAACGTGGATAAAAGTAAACTAATGAGATGCTTGAGGACTGTCGATGCAAGCAGAATTAGTGTCCTCCTAAATGGAGAGTTGTTGGAAGAAGTTCAGCGTTTTAAGTATCTGGGCTCCCATGTGGAGAAGACTGAATTAGTGGAAACTGGGGTGGAGTCGCGAGTGAAGAAGGGGTGTAAAGTGTTCGGTGCACTAAAGAGCGTAATGAACTGCAGGACGTTGGGGATGGAAGCAAAGTGGGGTCTGTATGAGGGGGTCGTTGTGCCATGGTGCTGTACAGAGCTGAGACTTGGGGGGTGAGAGCAGAGGAGAGAAGAAAGTTGAATGTTTTCGTGATGAAATGTTTGATTATCATGGCTGGAGTGTCACTGAGAGACATTTCACTAACGAAGTGGTTCGCATCAGAACGGGTATGGTGAAAAAGTCGAGGACAGAGTTGATTCGCGTGTTCTGAGATGGTTCGGGCATATGGTGAGGATGGATGAAGGGAGATTGGTGAAAAATGTGTTGAAGTCAGAGGCGAGTGGACGTGGGCCTAGATGGAGACCGAAGTTTGGGTGGAGGGATGGTGTGAAGCAGGCGTTACGAAGGAGAGACGTGAGTGTAGAGGTAGCGAGAGAGCGTGCACTGGATAGGTGTGAGTGGAGAATGATCGTGAACGGATGAGTTTTGACTCAGCCCTGATGCGCTTTCCCGTCCTAAGTACCTTTGCAAGCTGAAATTCGTTTATGGTTAGTCTGCAACTGTAAAAACAAATATGACTTTTCGCACGTTGGATTTAACTTTGTATAAAAATTTCTTACGGTACTATGTGGGGCCGGGGTCTTAGAATCGTGCTACCGTATCCACCGCGTGTCGTAGAAGGCGACTAAAGGGGCGCCCCGTAGCCAGGAGTATAATCGGCTACCGCAATCCCCAGCGTGTCGGAGACGACAAAACGGGGCGGAGCGAAGGGGCTAGGAATCCCGTTCTCTGTAAAAACCTTTCCTCGAAGACGGCAAGACGAGCGGGGGGAGGAGAGGCACACGCCTCTCCAAACCCTATTGTTAGGGTCGCTGAATGTGCGTGGCTGTAGTACGAGTGATGTAAAGAGGAGGGAGATTGGTGAGATGTTTTTGAGGAGGAAGTTAGATGTGTTGGCGCTGAGTGAGACAAAG
>SDVV010025242.1:0-12455 GCA_016164225.1 Gammarus roeselii | reverse complement strand
ACCTCCTCTCCCTGGGTCACCTCCTCTCAACCAACCTCGATACATATAATAATGATAAAATTCAAAATTTATCACCATGAAAAAAGGGCAGAGAAAAATAATAGAGCCCAAGCAAGAAGAAATGATAAAATACAAAAATAAAGTGTTAATGATCTATAAAATGAATAAGCATCCATCCACCCCAAGTTCTGTTGAAACTCCATCAACTTATCTCTCTTCTCCTCTTGACAACTTCCCCATATCGTTTTTTTTACTTCACTCAATTTTTTTCTACAACCTTAGCTGTTTTTTTTAGCTTACGCATTTCTCTTGCTTTATATATTCCTTTTATTAATCACTTCCTGTTTGTTATCCTCCTGTTCATTTTTTTTCATGCATGTTTTCTTGAATTATACTCACCAACTATTAAAGTGGCCAAGTAGCAAAGTTGACGACTGATAACGCTGTAAATGATATGACTGCATCAGGCCTCTGCGATGTGGGACAACCTTCAGCGAGCCCATTGCTAGAGTAGAGCTGTTGGAAGGTCTTGCTTAACCGTCATAATACTGTGTTGCAGGCGAAACGAACCTCTCATAGCTCGCAAGTGGTGCTCGTTGAAGAAGCCAGAAAACACTTGCTATATGCGCTCCGAGGTGGGCGTGGGCATGTTGAGGGGGCTCCCCGGAACTCTCATGGATTCTTTAATATATTATTCAGCAATTATTGACGACCCAGACTTCTCCATTGGACAACTTTTCTGAGCAAGAGCTATCACAGCAACAGCAACGGTTATCGCATGATAACGACGTATCAGCGTCACCATCTGGTAAACGCTCTTCAACACCGCCATCACCCGGCGGTCGCACCTAAGTAGTGGACGTAAACCCCCTCTATCCTAGGCTGCCTGATGGAGATGATAAGTCAAAAAAAGCCTTCCTCCACTTCTGGTGGGACGGACTTTGGGAACAAGACACACGACCGTGGCGCGGGTGCGGTACATGCTGCTCCCGAACGAAAGCCCGAGAGAAACCGCCACACTCAGGTACGACCCCATGAACGACACGCTAAAAATCATAAAATATATACTTGAAAATCTCTTAAAAAAAAACTTCACTAAGTTCTTCACCGTCAAGGCAATCTCGGGAGAGAACCTGGCCGATACTAATACTATACAAGCTAATCGGCAACTCCGCGCTGCACTGGGGGACCCCCGAAGCGCATCAGTGAGCTTAAGAGTGGCTCCCTCCTGGTGGAGGAGAAAGATGAGCAAAGTAGGAACATTCAGAACCTGAAACTAAATAATGAACCTGTCAAAGTTGTTGAGCACACTACTCTCAACACGATACAAGGAACCATCTATTGTAAAAACGACCAAACCACTCCAACGACGATATTCTTACTGAACTCGCGGATCAGCAAGTCACCAAGATATACAGAGGGAAACGACGGCGAAGCGGAGTTGAGGGGTACACTGGTGTCTACATCCTCACCTCCAAGCTCTGTTCTCTGCCTCCTGATGTCCACATTGGCTGGACACAGTGATCGGTTCAAGAATACATCCCTATTCCCATACGCTGCTACAACTGCCAAAAGTTTGGTCATGGAAGTGATGCCTGCCGATTGAGAAGCATAAAAAGTACATGTTTCCGCTGTGGTAATGACGCACATGGCCACAATTGTGACCGACCTGCTGAATACGAAAACTGTTCAGAGGACCATCCTGCGTCATCACGCGAATGCTTCTATTACAGATTCGAAAAGGAGATGATCTCTGTTCGAGCCAGAGAATGTCTTTCCTTCCCCGAAACCAAGAGACGAGTACAGATACAGACACGAGTATAGACACAGACACTAGGGGTGGTTGACGGCAAGGCCCACCTCACACCCTCATACAACTTGGCCCTTTTGTGCTAAAGGGTCCAGCCGGTACCCCCGCAACATACACTCTGGGTCCTAGTGCAGTCCGAGGATCCGTTGTCAGTAGCAGGGCCCGACAGTTTTCACTGGTTTACCCCCGCCGCGTCATAATGGCCGGGCCCCCCTCCCCACGACCATCCCGACAACGGGATGCCAAGGGCGAAAAAAGCACATCAGAGCAGCGTCAAAATTAACCATTCACAACCATTCTCCACTCACGCCTGTTCATTGCACGTTCTCTCGCAACATCCACATTCATGTCTCTCGTTCCTAACGCCTGTTTCACACCATCCATCCACCCAAACTTCGGTCTACCTCTAGGCCTGCGACTACTCGCCTCAGCATTCATCCCCCTTTTCACCAATCTCCCTTCATCCATCCTCTCCGTGAGCCCAAACCATCTCAGAACACGCGAATCCACTCTGTCATCCAACTTCTTCACCATCCCTATTCTGATTCGCACCACGTCGTTGGTGATCCGGTCTCTCAGCGTTACTCCAGCCATGCTCCTCGGACATTTCATCTCGAAAACATTCAACCTATTTCTCTCCTCTGCTCTCACCCGCCAAATCTCAGCTCCGTAGAGCACAGAGGACACAACACCCTCATACAGCCCTCTCCAGTAACCGCCAAATTTATCCGCCCGCTTACTAGCTTTGCTGCAGTGACAGCGGGAACGCCTGTAACCAGGGTTGCTTCTAACCTACAACACGATGCCCTTCATCCTCCTAGAAATCGAGGAAGCCCACGACGACAGTCATTCGCACTGTCCGTAAACTCGGAAATTCCATCGGAGATAACTTCCCTCGCTCCCACCTTGCTTCATCCATCACTTATTGATCGACGTGCAATGAGAGTCCCAGACCTGAATTTGGACGGCGACCTGCATTTATTGGAGGCAGCACCACAATGAAACGCTGCCACCTCAACGCGCTCCTCACCAGCCACACAAGACGAAACCCGGGATCTGTCACCAACGCTTAAAACCGCCTTACTCCCAGCACGACCAAGATTCTCCCTTGATGTCCGCGCAGACTAGCCAGGTTACTGCTCAGCTCAGATGTCATTCTGGTGACTCAATTCGGGTGCTAAATGCCCCTTCGCCTCTGCCTCGCTTAGCCGCTCCAGATTATAATTCTAAGGGAAATGCGCCGAACACAGTATTGAGTGATACCCACCCTACCCCATCATCGCCTCAGGTCGGAGAAACTCGCTTGCCGCTTACCAGCGCTAAGCGCACTCTTAACCAGAAGAGAAGCTCCAGCGATACTCGTCGAGCGCGGCCGACAGGCTGTGAGTGACATAGTCTACGAAAGCAATATATAATTAGACCTTACCAACTCAAGCTTAGACCTTGAAATTCTCTAACCTAATCCACAATGTCTGATACCCTCGTCCTTCAATGGAACATTACAGGATATCGTGCTAACTATGCTGAACTATTGAAACTAACCCAAACCTATAATCCAATAGTAGTTTGTCTACAGAAAACTCTCCTGGGGTGTAATCATCTTTTCCCAATGGGTATAAAGCCCACTGCCAATGCTCGACCGGGCAGTGGCCTGGCTACAATAGTAAATCAATCCATCACATGCACTTCAAATCCCTCTACAAAAAACTTAGCAAACTCAGGCCCAGAGTGGGCCTCAAACGCTCCGTTACTATTTGTAACATATATATTTCACCAAATGAACTTAATTCATGCACACTTCTTATTAACCTGGTTGATCAACTTCCTGCTTCCTACCATCTTGTAGGTGACCTTTATGCTAAACACCCCCTCTGGGTGGAGACATAGCTGATGGACGTGGAGGGCACGTCGAAGCATTCTTTCTGTCTTTTGATATTGTGCTACTTAATACTGGAGAACCGACGCACTTCCACGTATTGAGACAGCCTCGTTATCGGCTATTGATTATGCTCCCCAAACCTTGCCTGGCAAGTGCTGTAGGAGTTCTACGGGAGTGACCATTTCCCCATCACCAATACTACTTTCCATCCTGAAGATACTTCCACCGCTCGCCGATACATAATGCGTAAAGCCAACTGGCAATCGTTTACCGCTTATACAACAACGCATCTCCCACCTCAGGATATATCCTGTGACGAGATGGTGGAAAACTTTAATAGTACCCTCCTTCACGCTGCAGATCGCAGCATCCCTATAACCAAGGGAACACTGCGTAAAATTAGGACACCCTGGTGAGTTGACCTGTGTGAAATAGAAAAACGGCACCAAAGCAGTAGCAGATAGAATTAGGTTTAGTCGAGAAACTGCAAAAGCACGAAACACATGCTTCCTATTTCGAAGAGAATGGCAAAATTTCGTATCGTCCATCAATGTGAACACACCCATGTCAACAGTGTGGTCCCGCATACGAAAAATGACCCCTCTGCCCTCACCTACTTGTGTCTTATTTACAACACAGTCTGGTCTACCCACTCCTATCCCGATCGATGGAAGGAGGCAGTGGTTCTGTCTTTCCCAAAACCTTGCAAGCCTACCGATGAATTGACCAGCTACCGTTCTTTAGCCCTCACCTCATGTGTAGCGAAGGTTCTGGAGAAGATTTTGTATGCCCGACTGACTTGGCACCTAGAAGCGATCTCACTCCTCTCCCCATTACAATTCAGATTTCGAAACATTCCATCAGCGCAGGACGCATTATTACGCGTTGTGACTGATATCCAAGGGACCTTGTACCGCAAGCAACACACTGTTTGCGTTTTCTTTGACCTTGAGAGGGCATTTGATACGTCGACCGAGCGAGCCTTTTCACTCTAAGATACAAACGGACTGACTAGGAACAACGGATACAAAATCGTTGGGAAACGTTTCTCACTCGACATCACGCGCAATTTCTTCACGTATAGAGTTGTCGAAGAATGGAACAAACTTCCAGCGGAGGTTGTAAACAGCAATACAATCGAAATGTTCAAGTCGCGGCTCGATAAGTTCTACACAAATCGCCGATAAATAGCTGAACCGTTCCATTTCCTGTCGTTATAAAAAAAATAGAAATGGCACACGAAGCTCTCTTAGACGTTCTACTTCAAAACTAATTGGCTTTCTACCAAAAGGCAATCTAGTTTGGGCCGATAGGCCTCTTAGACGTTCTACTCCAGAACTAACACTCTTGCTACCAAAAGGCAAACTAGTTTGGGCCAATAGGCCTGTTGTTGTCTTCCTACACTTGTAAACACTTGTTAACAACCTGGCACTAAGGCATCCTCCGAGAGCTCCACCGAATGGGACTCCGGGGTCACTAAGCATTTTTCATCCGGAACTTCCTCTGGCGAAGAGTCTTCCGGGCCAAAATCGGCAATCACCTCTCGGACATACATACCCAAGAAGAGGAGGTCCCCCAAGGAAGCGTCCTTTCGTGTACTCTTTTCGCGATAGCTATTAATGGGATCACGGGGGTGGTCCCTCCCTCCATGAACAGGTCACTGTACGTTGACGACTTAATGATATACGCATCGGCGCCAGTTGTGTCCCAACTCCAACGTCAACTACAGAGTTCAATTGCCCAGGTGGTTGCCTGGACAGAATCACGAGGCTTGAAGATATTTAAAAGCAAAACATGTGCACTTCATATCCATTGGTCTCGCACACACACGAAACAAGATCTCAGACTTTATGGAGAAATGATCCCTTTCCTACCTACACTATAGTCCGCTTTTTAGGACTAATATTCGACCAGAAGCTAACCTGGAAGTACCACGTGCAGCAGCTCAAGATAGACTGCTTACAGCGATTTGTCATTCTTCGGATCGCATCGCACTTCATCTGGGGTGCAGATAGAATAACATCATTACGGCTTTACCGCGCTATCATCCGGTCCAAACTGGACTATGGGAGCGTGCTTTATGGCTCCGCGAAAGCAAATATTCTCTTAACACTTTAACCAGTTCACAGTGCCGCTCTTCGCGCTTGTACTGGAGCTTTCCGCTCCTCACTTATTGTCAGCCTTCTTTGTGAAACTGGTGAGCCTCGTCTTGCCCTGCAACGAGAACAAATTGACCTCTAATTTTATTGCCATGTTCTTGCTCGCCCCACCTCCCCTACGTGTACCAAAATCCAATAGCACCATCCCAATCTTGCTCCTTCCTCGAGCTTCTCAAAACGCATTGAGCTGCTCACTTCTGAGCTTGGACTAGCACTAGACCCTCTTCCGCGAGATGCTATTCCCATCTGGCGCTAACTAGAAAATATGCTCTGCCCTCACTGTTTTACGGGCCGAAAGGCAGATATTGACCCTCCAAATCTTCGAAGTATTTAAATAGCCCATGCGGAGACATCACGCTGGTAGCTGATGGACCAAAAGACAACGATGCTGTGGGCTGTGCAGCGGTGCTCCCTGGGCGCGTCGTCACCAAAAAACTCCCGCCATCAGTGTCAGTTTTCACTGCTGAACTCACGGCCATTGTCGATGCCCTCTTGGCGGCCGATACTCTTCCAGATGCCAATATCTCAATCTTTAGTGATTCGCTCAGAGCGCTTCCAACCCTGGAAATCTTTAACAATTGCCACCCTGTCGTTTCAGCAATCTTACGCTGGCTTGTGCGATTGTCATCCAGAAACAAGAACGTTCGTTTGTGCTGGGTTTCAGGCCACTGTGGGGTGGTGGGTAATGAGCGAGCGGGCGGACGAAGCGGCGCGAAGAGCTGCAGTGACGTCTGACCCAGCAGAGCAGCGTCCTCTTCCATATGAAGACTTACCCAGCGATTAATAGAGCTTGGCGAAATAAATGGAACATGGAATAGTTTGATGATCCTATGAGAAAAAAATTGCGTACTATTAAAGACACACCAACACCCTGGGCTTCATCAAGCAACCGACCTCGACGGATTGAGGTAACTCTATGCCGATTGAGAATTGGACATAGCAAACTAACGCACGGACACTTAATGGAGGCGTCGCTACTTCCTTACTGCATGGACTGTCTAGTCCCTCTTACAATAGCCCATGTCTTGACAGAGTGCCCCACATAGACGTAATGTCGACGCACATACTTCCCCAGGAGCCGGTTCCTGGACCTTCCTAATATACTCCGCCTAATGCTTACTGAGTTCTCTCGGAGGCAATTCAGTGCAGAACCGCTGCTAGCTGAAATCTGATCTGCTGTGAATTGATCATACTTAATCTTACTTACCGCTAGACTCCTCCATCCCGGAGGACCGCCGTTTTCTTAGCTCACTCTGAGTAAGACATATATGTGACCTCTCCCTACATCCTTGTAAACAGTAGTGACCTAAGCATGCCGTGAGTCGAAATCCCGGAGACTGACGATGATTTGTCGATGGCTTGATGCAGCGCTGGCTGCTGGTTTGACGTTTGGTGCTAGAAAGACATTGACTCCAGTGCACTAGAGAGCCTTGACACTCTGGGCAAGAGGTTGTCAGCTTCCTAGCCATATTCTCCTCGTTCAACTTGCCGCTGCTCCTACACTCTCTTCCCCTTCCGGATTAAGATGGCGTAAACGCACAGCAACATCATATAACGATTCATCTGGGTACCTTGTCTTACCTACTAGACATATTAGTATATATATCTTCAATACAGCGACGAAAAACATCGGTAATGCTGAGCACTTCGTCGAACATTGTAACACTGAACCAGCATAATCTTCACAACGTCTCCCCCTCACCTAGTACAGCAAATACACAGCCTTATTTGTGTCCTCTGTCTCACAAAGTAACAGCACGCCCTCAACCTCAACCCCACAGCCATCCGTCTCACCTGATACAGACATGTCCCCATGGTGGCTCTTGCTAGGACCTTAATCAGCCCCTCCAGCAGGTCAGCTCGCCGTGGATCCACCGTCTCTATGTCAGGGAGCATCCAGCGCCCCAGTTGGTCAAGAAGCTGAACAGCCGCTCGACCGCCGGCCAGGTAAGGCTCTGATCGAAACGGGCAACAAAGTTATTCAAACTGGAGGCTAATTCAACAAAAAAACTAGGTCAACCAAATGATTTTATCAAACAAAAAACTACGTACTTCAGGTGTGATGAATGCAGAGCATTCTGGGAAAACAAACGCTCAGTGCATTGTGCTTACGGTCGCTCATCCTTGATTGCAGTAACACGGTTCGATCAAAATCAAGAAGATTTCCAAACTTTGGTTACAGTAAGTTAGAGATGGAGCTTCCGAACTAATTTCAAATAGATACTGATACTCCATAACTCTAAACAACACTTGGCCAATATTTCTAGAGGATTAGTTTATCAAATTTTTTGTACATAGCTTCTATAATAAAAATCTTGCATATTACTGTCAGACCATAAAATTATCGAACCCTGGGAATAAGCAAGCATTTCATGCATAAATAAGGAATGTATGCATACAAATGGATACATAATTTCCATCGTATATTAATTCATGTTTTTCTGGAGTAAACCCAAGGGTCGCACATGGAGCAGGAGCTGGTGGTGGGAAACGGTTGGTTAAAGCAACGAGATGTCCATAAGTAAACACCGTTGAAGTATTTTGCGTTTATTTCGAGAAGAGCGCAGGCGCTATTGGATGTGCGGGTGTTGAGAGAAGGGGGGAGGAATGCTGATCATCTACTGGTGGATGGAAAATTGAGAGTGAAGTAGCAGTGGAATAGAAGAAAAATGGGAGAAGGAAGAGAGGTGGTTGCAGCATATTTCCTGCTCCCGACACACATATCACGTAATAAAGTTAGTATTAGTACATAACAATTTGGCATCAAGTCTGTGTGGTAAGAATTAAATGATACATGGCATCCCCTCGTTGTACGCTCACCCTAGCGGTGACGTCTAAATAAAAATCTAGAGCCCGCACGTATGCTTTCTTTGTGTATACCACTGCAAGTAGAAAGCAAAGTCAAAGTCGTATAATTCGTGTCCTGAGTGTAATGGAGTATTAAAGTAGATTCTCGCTATCAGTTTGATACTTTGTTTATGCTAATATGTTTGTGACCAGAGTGTTGCTTTTCACGGACCCTATTTTTGCGAAGTATGCGGAAATGTAACAAGCTCTCTGCTTGATGGAAGGCAGAGGGCAGTGTATAAAAGACAGTTGTTTTGTAAGGTGGTCATGTGCGCCAGTCAATTCGTGTGGTCCTTCGGAATGCACGAAGATCCACTCGGATACAAGTGAAATGCACACGTGGACGATGAGTACCCTATTAATAGTTAAGGAGTAGTTTAGAACAGTATTGGGCAGGTAGACGTTGTAGAATGTAACGTAGCGATATAAAAAGGTTAGGTTCTGCCTGCGCACTCACGAAATAGCGGACCAACCATTGAAGGCAGTGGCAAGCATGAAGTATGCTGTTATTACCCAGGCACTGGAATGTAAGTTGCAAATAAGTTGCGTTTACAGCTAACGATGTGTTCAAGTGCAGCAAATAATTAACAGTAGTGGAAGTGAGTGCATTAAATGCGGCAAGCAAGCCTTGAAAGGCAAGTCTATGGGAATGTTGTGGGAGAACGCGAGACGCTCAGAGATGCGCTGATAAGATTTACGAGAAATGTGTGAGGTGTGCGCCGTGCTGGCGGATGTAGGGGAAGGGTTGGACGTGGGGCATTAGAGTGACCAGACTTTGTAGTGCGCTGGTATCAATGTTCTAATGACACCGGGGGTCAAACTAGCAACTAGTTAGTGCATCACGTCATTGACAAGTCATCGTAAGTCTCTAGCTTTATTTTGGCTCCAGGTTTGCTTCAGTCACTACACTTGTACGGGAGGCCAAGGAACTGTTCCGAAATACGTTATGACGAGAGATCCTCCGGGAGGAAAGAACCTATCGACGGACTAGAGGGAGTATGATCCATTCATAACAATTAGATTTCAGCTAGTTATGGGTTATTAGAAGGTATGTAAGAAGTGGTTCCACCTTGGCTAACTTCTGAGGAACACAGAAAGCGTTAGGCGGAGTGCATAAGTTTGACAGGAATCATTTCCTGTTCAAATGGGTGTGTCAACATTCTGTCCAGGTTGGGCATCCTGCTAATGCATGGCCATCGTGAAGAAAAATAGACCGTCCATGCTACATGAAGGCGTTAGTCTAGTAGTACGTCTCATTTTCAATCGGCAGAGAATTATCTCTCAGCCTGTCAAGATCGATTATTTCATGATGACAGCGATCACCTTGCTTCTCAGGGGAACATCAGACTATTCAGTGATCCATTTGTTTAGCACAGCTTTTATAATTACAGAGTAAATGTTTGTACATGGGAGTGTGTACTGCTCTGCTGGACCAGGTGCCACTGCAGCCCTCCACGCTGCAAGCAAGTGGTCAACTATGACGGTAAAAGGGCGGGGGCGCTGATAGCAAGAACTTCTAAAGAGTACACGCAGACGAGTTCGGTGGTGACTTATGACAACTCTAAAGAGAATAGGTGAAGAGTGTAGTGAGGAGAACAATGAAGGAAGCTGTGGGGACCTAAGATAACTTCAAAGATATAAGGTGAAAGATGTGGTGAGGAGAGCAATGCAGGAAGATGTCAAAAAATTAGGCGGTTCCACAAGAATTTTGCAATGAACAATTGGTTGTTCTCGAAGAAAGTGAAGAAGATGAGGAAAGAAAAGATGGCAGAGAAGGACATGGTAAAAACAAAAGACAAGTGTTGTTGGAGAGTGGTGAGGCCCGGGGGAGGTGGGCTGAGTATTTTGGTGAGTTTATTGATGAAGATGTCAGAGACGCTGACATTCTTGTCATGGGTGGTGGTTCACGGACACAGGTTTAGGGAGTAAGAATTGTTGGGAATTAGTGAGGAACAGGTGCAGGAGGAGTCACAAGGAACTAGAGATCCAAAGAGGCTATCTCTGCCCATCCTCCAAATTGCATTGAAGTGAACCTCCTGGAGTCCCCCCAGGAGGGACTCCTATGTGTAACTCTCTCCTGTCACACAGACCACAAAAAGGCCTCTGTGAGCTGCAGAGCATCCCCTTGGTTCTGTAACCATCGGGGGATCTCATCTCTCCTCCCCCACCCTGATGTTGAACGGGTGGGGAGCTGTGTAGCGAGAGGCCTTAAGAGTAGGCTGTCCCTGCCCAACCAGAGGGCAGGTCTCTCTCGTGTCACGCTGCGCTGGCGCTTGGTTCACTGCATCGTGGGGCGATACAGCTTAGCCTCTCTCACCAAGGGCAGGTGGCCAGCTACTCTGGGGTCGGCCTATTGCCCGATCCTTCTATCCGATGTGTTGTTTTGTTTGGTGCTGGTGTGGTGGTCGTAGCTTTGGATGCTGACTTTTCTGGGGTGGCACAAGGGGTTCCCTGTTTGACGACCGGGCGCTGCACGGGGGTTGCGTTTCCCTTAGTCATTGCTTCCAGAGCTGTTCCCACCATCTCCGCAGCCGGGTTGTAGATGCCAGTGGGGCGTTAGGGTCTGCTACACAGTGCAGATCCTGCTAGTCGCCCCCCGCCCCCTTAGCTCTCCAGTCTGTCCTAAATGCTTTGCTAGTATCACTGATAGTCGAGTTCAGGAAGGATTCGGTCAAGCCTACGCTTGAAAGTCTCCACTGATTTGCTCGCAGACACTGCCGGCGGAAGTCTATTCCAGACGTTGATGATTTTGTAGGTCATCAGGTCAACGCAGGGTCGGAGGTTGAATCGCTTTGGTTGGAGTTTCAACCCGTGATTCTGTTGGGGTGGTCATATAGCGTGAAGAGGTTTCTGTACTCTACGTTATTGAAGCCTTTCAGGATTTTAAAGGTTTCAATTAGCTGTCCTCCAAGCCTACGCTTTTCGAGGGTGAAGAGTTGTAGTTCCCCCAAACTTATCTGATACCCCATGTGTCTGATGGATGAGATCATCTTCGTTGCCCTAGCCTGTGCCCTTTCCAGTCTCTTGATGTCTTGGATCAGGGTGGAAGACCAGAATTGGACAGCATACTCCAATGGTGGTCTAACTAGGGTATTGTACAGGGTTAGGATTATCTCCTTGTCCCTGTACCTGAATTGCCTTTTGATGTATCCGAGGACTTCGTTTCCGTTCTTTTCGACTTCAGCGCACTGCCTGGAGAATTTCAGGTCAGCGCTGATGTAGACTCCTAGATCTTTTTCTAGGTTGGTGGTCGGGATCTGACTGGCCAATAGGGAGTAGTTCACCGATCCGTTTGCTCTGCTGATGTACATAACTATGCACTTGTCCGTGTTGAATGGCATCTGCCAAGCCTTGGACCATTCCCCGATTCAGTCAAGATCCTGCTGCAGGTACTTGACAGCTGTGGGGTTTGCGGCGTCAGCAAATTTGTATAGTTTGCTAACGAGGCCTGCGTCTAGGTCATTTATGTAATTGAGGAGCAGGAGTCGGCCTAGGACTGATCCTTGGGGAACCCCGCTTTTAACCGGGGCCCACGGTAAGCTTTCACCGTTGATCACCACTCTCTGCCTCCTGTCTCAAAGCCAGTGCTCTATCCATCCCCTGATTCTTCCCACAACTCCAAGAGCTCTCAGCTTGGTGAGGAGTCTCTTGTGAAGGACCGGTTGAGGTGGTGAGAGCAGGGAAAGCCCTCGGTTTGGACGGAGTTAACGACTGAGCGCCTGAAAAGGGGTCGAGTAACGTTAGTCTAATTGTTGGTGAG